>JAECUM010029925.1:0-57827 GCA_016617855.1 Megalonaias nervosa
TTTGTTCATGCTTTCACCGACAGTATATTTCGAGTTGGGATTAGATTATAGCGACCGGTAACTCTGGAACAGGAAGCGAAGCCCGAGTCTATTTCAATTCGGATATAATGCATAAACAACAAGTAACATACCCAGTTTCAAAATATTAGAAGGTCCTTTAGATCCTTTATACGTAAAACACTGACACATTTTGTTTCGTAGCTGTGTAAGAATATTGTCCAAAGACACCGACTTACGGATACATTCTCTTGTAAATATGCAGCACACATTAGACTCGGTACGCATGCGCCAAGCAAATGAAATTATTACAGTTTCTGAATGCAATTGCATAGGTAGAGAATTTCAATTGGTTAAATTTTGTTTCCTGCTTGAGGCGGTGTCGTGATTCAAAGTATGAAAACTTGAGTGTATACTATATGCAAATCGGATGCTGGCTATTCAGATAACAAAACTGGATGTCGCCTTGCACCGAATTTCAAGAGCAATTCGTACATTTCAACAGTTTCATGAGTAAAATACACGATAAATATACATTTGTATCAAATAAATAACATATTGTCTTATATATAAACACCCACACCGACATGTGTCTTTGTGTGTCCCGTCCTACTGGTGAAAAACCCAAGAGATTGCAAGTTCGAAACTTGCTGTATCCCAATTGTTTTATTTGTTTTTGGTACTTCATTTTAATTTTTCTTTTCGAACTTTCTTTTAAACTTGCGCATATCAAGTTTTAATATTTTGTTTCCTTTTTTGTTTTTATGTTGAAACATTCTTTTATGACTCCCGTCCTAGGACGGGCAATTAAAATAGTAAATATATGTAGCGATACTTACCATGATTCATGACCAGCGTTCTCAAAATAAATGTTTTTCATACTTTCTAAGTCATAGTTGTAAACTGATACACATTTTAAGGAAAGAGATAAAAGGGCCATTCTACAAATAAAGAATAACCAAAAACAAGTATAATATACGTGCTAAAATTTAATAATTTGTATCGTACATTAACACATAGATCAATAAACAGTGTGTATACGCTTCTGTTAGACCATTTTATGTTTTATTTTATGAGCTATTTACAAAGTTTGTTTAGTTTAAGTATTCTTTGCAAACCTCAATTTTAAGAGAACACACAATTGTACAGATCAGTTTCTACTACTCCGTTTCGAAAAATTTCGCGTGGTATTTTTGAAACTGGATTTGATTTGAGACAAAAGCAATAACAAGGTGTGAATTTTTAAATATATCACCTTTAAACAGTGTTTCCCAAAGTTATAACATTAGGGTACCCCTTTTTTGGACATCTGTCGTACCCGTTCTCCCAATGCCGTGCTGTTTCATTTTTAGTTTTTTTAGTGCGAATTTTAGTGATTTATTTTCTGTGGTGTGCTTACAGCACGATAGCAAATATTGTCTTAAAATAGACATAAACTTTGAAAAAGATAAGAAGCACTTTTGGAAATGTTTCCTTAATGATTATTCGCTAAGAGTGGGAGAAAACACATCCCTTACATACTGTTCAAGTTTTGCATAACAATATTAAATAAACACGTGCATATCTTCCATTAAAATTTGCAAATACTAGTATTTTGTAATATCTAATATTTGTATGAATTTCTGTATGCGAATCAGTCAGCAAGGTAATGTATATAATGATAGCAAATATTAGGGCGACACAAATTTTATAACCCTAGTGCTACTGTAGACGTATTGACTAACCAGTGACAATGTACTGTGTGACGGTTGCGCTGTAACATACACACACATACTTACATATATAAAGAGAAAATTCAGGTTTCGGTAGCCTTATTTCGTTTGATAATTACTTTCAATGGAGGGTCAAATCCAGTGTGTCAATAGAGCAAAGTTGAAAGCTGTTGATAGGAGTTAAAGAGAATGGCAGAGCCGTGAGTTTGCCTGTCATGGCAAAACACAGAGGAGTATTTTGTTGGACAAAACGTATCAAACTAACCTGTCTTAGAACTGATATGTGAGAACATCAGACTCAATGTCAGCACCTGTTTGGTATTGAATGAGACCCTAAGTGCTCTGTAGTCGTAGAATTAATGTAGAAAATGTCGTGTCTGGAGAAAATCCAAACATATACCAGAAGTGGTTATTGTTGTGAGGATGTTTAACTGCTAATATTTAGCAGTGAAAGTAAACAGTTGACTTATTAATTACTGTAAGTGTTATAGGCTGCCTGAAGTAAATTATCAAATGTATTGCCATATAATACTGAAATGACCAGTGAGACAGACTTTAACTTTGATGAATTGAGCAACTCAGTGGAAAAACAGTTATGAAACCGAGAGTCAAAACGCTTGAAGAACGTCATTATAGAACAATTCTGTGTGGCAGGATGATGATATCTGCAGAAGCATTGATCTTCTGGGTACATCATCTGTTGACAAATTGGAAAGTCCCTTGCAGGAAGATCTGTCGAGAATATCATGATGCTACAGATACATGAGTAGCAGATGAACGTGGGCACTTGGCAAGATAATGACACTACGAAGCAATATGATGTAGATGCATTCGGATCATCAATAAGTCCTTCAATGACAGCTTGTTCTAGAAGTTGCTTTCTGGATAGAGAATCAACACACACGGTAAACCCAATAGTTTAAGAAAAGGATCAAGGTACCAAATATACCCGATTATAAGTCGAGTAAAATGCAAACAACAAAGATCTTTGTTTGAGATAGTATATTCCGCCTTCAGACAAGCCTCTATGCTGTTTGCTTTACTGATTCCTCATAACAAATTGCACATACCCAGATCTGTCGGTGCGTCATGCGACAACAGATCTGGGTCTTTGCAATTTGCATTAGGACTCGTCTTATATATCTTAAATGCATTAAAAAATGTCTCAAACATTAAATCCAATGTATTTTGAGCATTGAATCTTTTCTAGCTGCAATTAATTGCTATATCGTTCATACTTCATTTCAGCTGTAGCAATTACATTATTTTACATGACTGTATCCTACGTCTGGATACAAATTGTGTTATCATTTACTATTTGACCAGGATAGTGACGTCAAAGGTCATGTGGAGTAGTGAATTTAGTAGATCTATATATGTGTAGATTTTTTTTAAGGTTCTTATTGTGCTAAAAAATATCATTCACCAATTAACACCTCCTCACCACAACAAGGCAGAAATGGCTGTTCATCAGTTGATGTAGTTTTCAGTAATAGCACGCATTTCAACCCGCAGAGGGTTGTGTGTGTGTGTGTGATTTAGATTCTTAACGTAGATTTAACATTTTATCAGTCATATCGCTACGATGTCTGCAGTGTGACAGCTTATAGTGATGTCTAGCACTGGGGCATCATGCCGCAGAGATGGGACATGATGTCCCACCTAGTCACATTATCCTGAAACCAGGCCGATCAGTCCTAACACTAACCTCTTATTGCTGAGGCAGCTGTTAGTACCATATTTTAAAGTCTTTGGTATGACTCGGCCGGGGTTCGAACCCGCGACCTCCCGCATCCGAGTCGGACGCTCTAAGCACTAGGCCACCGGAGCGGTTCACAGAAGGGGGAGTGTGGACACAACTTGATGCATATGGTACACTTATCCGCTTAACTATTCTTTTCATTATCATATAAATAAGGTCCATGATGTCAGCTATGTAACAGCTGTCAATAATGTCTTTATGTAATTCCATTGATATAGCTATATTTAGAAGGCCTTACCAATTTAATATGCTAGAAAAGTATAATAATGATACTATCAATAATGTGGACTTAGAACATAAACTAAGCATTATAAGTTCAAAGTGCTTTACAATATTATATAATACATAAAACACACACAACGACAAGATTACAAAAAACGAATACCGTACAATTACAAAACATATGCAGCTTTTAAATGCCATACTCGACTTCACATACGAAATGGACCTCCCTGCGATATAGATGGTTGCCTCAACTTACTAGAGCAGCTTCTTTTGTATATTTGAGTGGCATCTGCGTACAGTTGGTGATACACCGGAAGTCGATATATGATACTTGAGAGCGGATGAGTGTATAGAATTAAAAAATAGGGAATAGAATAGGCCCTTGTGGAACACTAAAACATAACTCAACAGGGCTGGAATACTTTTCATTTACGGACATAATTTGTGTCCTGTTGACCAGGTAGAACTTGAACCATAGGAAGTCTGTAACGTGAATTCTAAACACATTTCTGGAGACGATGAAGTAATATATCATGGTCTATTGTGTCTTAGTAACATTTGTCTATGTCTTCTAAAGCTTAGTTTTATATTCTTCTGGCTCATTGCAAATCAAGTACTTGCTGACTTTGACCGATGCAGATCACATTGAAGTTATCAATCCTTACTGATGCTATTTGATCCGAACCTGCATAATAATTTGACAAGGTTTTTCTTCTTCTCCTTTCGGCATTCATTCGTGAGCTTTCTAATCTGGAAATTAACTCGAAATTTGTATACCGTTTTCGCTATCTCTGGAACGAGTTTGTTTCTCAAATTCAAAACCAGATGTTGCCATTCACTTAATCTGAGTTTAGCTGATTCAGATAGAATCTCATTTCACACTTTGATATGTGTATCTTGTCAAAAGGATATCACTGTCAAATATAAAAATGTAGTTTTCAGACATGTTTAATTGAATATCCAGTAGGGGAATAAACTTTTTGTCAAGGTAGCAACTTTTAATTTGCTTAATCTCTTTAACTTGATTAATGTGCTAACTTTTTAAAGGTGTGCTAACCAAAATGTTTATTCACTTGAGCTGAAGGTGCAGTACCTGTTTATATTTATGTATTTGGTTAAAATGTGAAAAAAAGTTCTATGATAAAGTATTGAACCATGCCATCTGTACATCATGAATTAAGCTGTATTTTAATATGCAAATAAATTAATATTTGCTTCAAAAATATTAATATTTTGTACTAATTTTCCACACTTGTGTTCTAATTTTATTGTGATTTTTCACTATACTCTTGTCATTTCATCTGTTGTAAAATTAGATAATCTCGTTGCTTTGACGCAACCTTTCGTATCTTTTGAATTTGATATTGTGTGTTTCCATTGCTTCTGTCAGGTGTTATCGTTGACATTTTGAACATTTTACAACTATTCGTCCTGCATATTTGACCATGTATTTGTGTAGTTTACGTTCAATAATTTCTAGATGTCTGTGAGAAAAGAATCTTCAAAATTACTCAGTTGGAGTAAAATTACCATGTGTCATTGACTTTGGTTAGTTTTAGAAGAAATCTTTGTGATTGAGGGTTTATGCGTGTTTTAAAATTGTTTAAGGAAATTATTTTATCCATTGAAAATGAATAGTTGATGGAGTATGCGTGTGATTCACTGCTATTCCTTCTTCAAATGATGTTTGAAAGACATTTATACGCGCTAATGATCGTATCAACGTCTATTTCGATTACCTTTATCATACTGAAAATCTAATAATCAACTTACAGTCGTCTATACCGTATTTACTTTGCAGCTTTTTAATGTAGTTTAAATCAACTTCATTTGTTGAACTTTGTTAAATTTTATTAAGTCTGTGTTGGTTTTCATTGCCTTATTATGATATTGTACACACTGTAATTTGACTTATCATGCAATGAACTTTCGTTCTCTTTTCTGGTTTTGTTGTTGTAATGTTTCTTACGCACTATAGTAAAAGGTGTGAGTAGAGAATACATGAGAGGGCTGGCATTTGAATTAATAGTGCATCTTATATTTTATATTTTATGTTTATATGTGGGGTTGCGCACGCTTTAAAGATCGTACTATTTTAATATGCATAAGTGTGATAGTTCTCTCACATCTTCCCTACTGAGGCTTTAAGGATCATAATGGTTGATCGATACTGTATACTCTACCAAAACAACTGATGGTACGATTTAATCGTATGCCTATGGGGCATGCAAATACAATCTTTAGTAGTGGAAATCTCCCATTGCAACATAAATTTTATCATTGTTGGACTTGGCTGAGGTACATTTGAACAATGTGGTAGTTTATGAATGCGTATACGTTGTAACTAGTTCATTTGGAAGGATCTACTGAAATGTGTGGATGGGTGGGTTTTTCAATAATTTATTGTATACTTGGATATAACGTGATTTATGATACCATGTTATATAATTTGTGCATTTTATACACTTGTACGGTAAATCAACATCGCTGTTTGTTTTATGTTTTGATGCTGTTATTAACAATAAGTTCATCCAATGCAATTCACCCTTCTCATTTGTATCGGAGTGGTATAAAGCATAGAGACTCATATACAAAGAAATTAGAGCAGCAGACGTTTGCATGAGCCGTGTTTTGAAACCTGGGAAAGTGATATTGTGTAGAAAGATATTATCCGATTAAGTGTGACAATGAAAATTCTATGCGTTTTTCTGTTGCTTCTTGTTGGCCGCAGTCTCAGTCTCCTAGATGGTATGACATGTAGTGACGTTGGGGCAGTCAAGTTACGTTTAGAGGAAGAGAAGGAAAAACGTCTTTTGCTAGAAAATGATATAGAAATTTTGATGCTAAAAGTCGCTAATCTTACAAGGACAGTAGAACAAATCGGGGAAGGTAAGTATTAGTTCTTATATATTTTTAGTACAGACGAGAAAACGCTATTTTGAACTGATGTATTTGCGAACTTCAACTATGTGGATTTGAGCCTGAAAATTGGTTTATAAAATGGACACGCCTATTACTCACATGTGACTGTACATTGGGAAAATGTCTAGACTAGTTGTCTGTATCGGACAACGTCAATTGTCAGTAAAAAGTATGCATCTGGAAACTTGAATACATGCAATACGCAGACTTTATCTCCAGGTTTAATGCGTGGAACAGTTACGTAACATCAAATTACATGATCAACTATTGTATTATTCGCATCCCAGAGGCTCTTCTGATAAATGTTAGTACAGGAGGAAACTTGTAAAGAATTCGATAAGATATAAATGACGTTGAAAACATTTTTTTTTTAAAACAAAACCTGTACATAAGTAAACTAAATATATTTAATGTACAGGAATATTATTTATTTTCTATGGGTGAGATACAACTACATGTTATGTATACCATTGCTTCTGAACTCCACTGACCATCTAGGTACTATAATGCACAAGCTAACGAATTCCCAGTACAACTATCCTTCCAGAGTTCACTCCCATATTTCAACATCAGTCAGGGTAAGTAGTCGTTCTTACATTGTTGAGTAGTGTTTTTTCCATTTCTTCTGCTTCTGACTTGCACATAATACCCTGCAAGAATAATATATATATATATATATATATATATATATATATATATATATATATATATATATATATATATATATATATACATAGTGTACGAATACTATAAATACATTCGTTTGTCTTGTAAATTTAACACTTCAGCATTTAAGCAAATATAAATAGCAATATTTTCATCTATTATTTTTTGTTGAAATGTTTATCTCAGATCTCAGAAACAATTAAACGTCTATATTCATTCTTACTTAACAAATTATTCATCAGCATATGAAACATTCTTTAATTTTATGGAAACTTTGTCAGCCAGGTTAACCTAAAACGCAGGAGCTATTGCCAAAATGTGCATTTACACTTCTTTTGAAAGTCGCGTGGTGATATGTTAACGGAAAAATAAAAAAGCAATATGTATGTATGTATGTATGTATGTATGTATGTATGTAATAGAGAACAGTATGTATAGTGACGAGAGATATGTTGGGTAAAGTGGTAACGAGACCCTGTTAGGTAAAGTGGCTATATTCATTAGTCATTTTGCCATTTCCTATTCTACACATATTTTAATTTCTATTCTATCTATTCTAACTCTGGATAGATCGTCAGTGGAGTTCAGAAGCAATGGTATACATAACATGAAGTTGTATCTCATCCATGAAAAATGGATAATGATCCTATACATTAAATATATTTAACTAGCTTATGTACAGGATTTTAAAAAAAATTTGTTGTATCTCACCCATGAAAAATAATGTATGTATGGATGGATGGATCATGTATGTATGTATGTATGTATGTATGTATGTATGTATGTATGTATGATCAAATGGGAAATGTTTTAATATCACATAGTGTTTATTTTAATGAAAGTAGTTCAGTGAGAAAGAAGAAGAAATAATAATGACTTAGCAGCTGCACCTTGCATTTGCTGCGCGTGAAAAATCGCCCCAAACACAGCTCTATAACCATTGCAACTTAAAAGTAGATTTATTTACTAGTTATACATAAAAGAGTAACTGTGATTTCTCAACACAGAATGTCCAATGGAAATTACGTGTGATGTCGCATATTTTGATTCGGGTTAGGGTAGACGGTCAATTTTCTCACCTAAAGTGAGTCAGTTTCATTACTAAGCATTCCAGTTATTGGGGTGAAGGGGTGATTACTGGTTAAAAAAGTGAGATAAAGTATTTGTGTCATGATAGTTGCATTATTTGATTTAGAACACTAGACTACAGTAGACGTAGACAAAATTATTTCAAGTAGGAATTTCATCACTTTACCTCGCAAAAATGCTGCGTTTGGATTTATTTCTGTCAGTTGTTAGACAGATTTATGTCCACATTCTTTTGTGAACAGATGTGAGTTTAATTATTCAGATAAGTTATTATTTAAACCACTGTTGTATACAGGGTGGATTTCATGTTAGAATTATAGCACTCATCTCTCCCCAAACGCACGATATCAATTGACCAATACACTATATTCTTTTGTTGGTTTTTTGTGCTTTGGGCTTTAACGCGTAACGAGACCCTGTCGGATAAGGTGGCCATATTTATAAGTCATTTTGCCATCTCTATTATTTTACTTTGTTGCTAGAACAAACATTAATGTTTTAAAGTGCAACCAGCAATCTTATCACTTCACAAAAGGAATGTTATCATGAATCGATACAAATTGTAATGGTTTGAAAAGTAAACATTGGTTAATTTAGCTTGCACATCTGCTACATATCTGATTTTCACACCAAGGAGAGATAACTTAATACCTGTTTTCTAAAAACACCCTTCTTTTCTCTTCATTTGCAAAGTCTCTTTTGTCACAACCTGACAAAAACTTCCTTGTCAAAAATATCATTATCATAAAACTCTTTGTAAATCATTATATTGTTGAAACAAGTGACAACAACAAGCTAAAATCTAGTTTCGGAAACTGTAGTGTAGGAGGGGAGATGTAGTGTAAGCTTTAATCTAATTAGCTTTGAAATATCACTTGAGAGTAAAAGTAATCAGGCATTCCACACTGGACTGGAACTGACACACACAACAGCTGGTTTATGTTATATGTTCACCAGGTTTTAGTTTCCATGGGAAAAATACTTTCAGAGCAGTCTTTTCTCCCCTTCCTAACTATACTGATGTCTTGCATTTAATAAATAGTATAGAACGACTTCTGCAGTTATTCTTCAATAACAAAAAACATTACATGGTGGCAGCGGTAAAAACACAGGATTGAAATTATCAGAGTTGAAAATGGCTTCATTTCAATTTACAAATCCGGACAATTTGACTTTTCCAAACCTGAAACTTGGTAAAAGTGGTTTCAGCGCTTTGAACGTCTGGGCTTAATGAAAAAAAGAAAGAAATTCAAGTGAATACATTGATTCATTCCATGGGAAGTGAGACTGATAACATTTTGTCCTCGTTAAAGCTGATAGAGGATGATCAAAAGAAGTGGAAGATCGTGACAGATAGATTCGTGCTATATTTCATTCCAAACAGGAATGTAATTTTTGAAAGGGCAAGATTAAATCAAAGTAAAACAGGAAGAGGAAGAAATAGTGGACAGTTTTTGTAATAGTTCTTCATGTGTTAGCAGATAATTGTAACTTCTGACCAATACATGATAAAATGATCAGAGTTCGACTTGTAGTTGGAGTGCAATATTCAAAACTGTCGGAAAAATTGCATCTAGATGCAAATCTAACTCTAAAGATTGCCGTTAGTCAAGCTCGACAAAATGAGGATGTGAAAAGCGACAATCAATTGTACGAGCAACTGGAGAACGAATGACTGTAATGGATGCTGAAAAATCAGCTGCACTAAAATATGGGAAGCAGAAACATAAAATCCCCAAAATTCAACAGAATACTATCGGCAGAAAAGGATGCATGAGATGTGGAAACAAAGTTAATCATTCTCGGGACCAATGTCTACTAAAAGAAGCAGAATGGCACAAGCGTAATAAAAGGGGACACTATGCAAAATGCTGTCTGTCAAAATCAGCAGATCGCACAATAGAATCAAGAGCGGAACTTGGATTTTTAGGGACTATTAGCACAAAGAAGGTTCAGCCGTGGGTAACGCGTGTGAGATTGAACAACGCTTCACTTTTATTCAAGATTGATACTGGAGCTGATGTGACTGTCATTCCTGAGAGGGATATACAAAATAATCGAAGACCAGAAACTATCAAAGTCTGATCAAAAACTGTATGGACCTGGAAACTCTGAACTTAAAGTGCTGGAAAATTTACATGTGAACTGGAATCGAACAATGCATTCAGTGTACAAGATGTATTTGACGTAACGGGACTGAATCAGGCACTCTTTGGCTGGCCCGCGATTCAGACTCTCAACATTATTGAACAGGTAAATACATCCTCAGTAAATGCCTCCTATCAAAACTCACAAAATCAAGCAAAATTCACGATAAATCCATAAATTTAGGTAGGGATTATCGCGAAAATTCCCAAATTTGTTTAAAGGCCTAGGGAAAACAAAATGGTTCCATAAGATAATCCTGGACAAACAAGCCAAACCTTATGTCTTATCTACCCCAAGAAAGGTTCCTATCCCTTTATTGAATACAGTTCAAGAGGAGTTGGATAGAATGGAATAAATTATATTATTTCACAAGTAGATGAGCCCACTGAGTGGTGCACGGGAATGGTTGTCATTCCGAAAACAAACGGTTCGGAACGAATTTGCGTGGACAAAGAAGTGAAACATCACATTTTCAAAACTTTCAGGAAATAATCTCTGAAAAAGTACTGAATAATTCTCCTCCACCTCCCCTCCCACCCACCTTCAAAAAAAATTAAATAAAACGTACAGCACGATTGTGGTAAAGTTGCAAAGGGCTGTTTCTACCTTCCTCGAAGCACTCGTGCTGATCAGGTAATGTTGTGTAACGTATTCAAGACTTTGGCGGAATAGTTTCCAAATATTTTCAGCGTGATGCCAAATTTGACTTACGTTTTTCTATATAAGACGCTAAACTTATGTCAATTTTACCCTTGTTTTTCAGTCCACCAACCCATATCAAGCCGGAATGTTGCCTTTATGGCCTATCTAAGCGGAACCTTACATAACATGGTAAAGAACCAAAAGGTAGTGTTCGACAGAATTGTCACGAATGAGGGAAATGGATATTCTGCAAGTACTGGAATCTTCACTGCGCCGACTATAGGAACATATTCCTTTACTTGGTATACTGGTCACATGCCAGGCATCGCCAGTCCCGATACTGCTCTGGTTACGGGCATTGCAATCAATGGGGAATACAAAGCCCATGAATCGAACAATATTGCATCTGGTTTCCAAATGGGAAGTAATACCGCTATTGTTCGCCTTAATGCCTTTGACAACGTATGGATCGGCATTCAGCATGGAAATGGGTTGTTCTCAGA
This sequence comes from Megalonaias nervosa, assembly GCA_016617855.1. Taxonomy (NCBI): domain Eukaryota; kingdom Metazoa; phylum Mollusca; class Bivalvia; order Unionida; family Unionidae; genus Megalonaias; species Megalonaias nervosa. Next base: position 11,667 of record JAECUM010029925.1, read on the forward strand.
TGCTAGCAATGGCTGGTATTATACAACCTTCTCTGGATTTATGTTACATTAGTAAAACTTTTACATTTGTTTTCCTTTCAAGATTAATTTAAATATAAATGTCTGGCACATAAATGTATTTTATCTACATTACCGACTCTAATGTATAGCGATTGCATTTTTTATAAATTTTTAAACGTGGAAAAAAACCTTGATCTAAGAAAAGAAAATTGTTAAGTCAGTTCCATTTAGAGACGAGGGATTTCTGGTTTTATCAATGGAAGAGCATACTGGCTACGTGGCAAACACCATGAAGATACAGCTTTCATACAAAACAGACGTCATCTTGAAATCTGCTTCAGTATGTTCATATGCCAAGAATGTGTATGTTGATAAGAAAATAAAATCGAAACGGCAATGTGATCGAAAGACATAAAAGACAACAGCACCAACAAAAATGGTTAAATTAATTTTAAGAATGTTGGAAGTACGTTTACTACATTATATAAATTTACTTACATTTATAACCATTACAGCGCGAAGGATGATAGTTTACAAATAAGGGTGCGTTTGTTGTAATTACAATGATCCTGAATGGTGTATGATGTGTAAATCTTCCAACGCCCCATATTTGATACGTAGGAACTATTATCAATCTCGATTATTATATTCACAATGAAAACATGAAATAATACCAAAATTAAAAATGAATAATGACTGATGTATATAACTTTTTTATAACTTCTAGTTGGTGCAAAACAAGTCGGTAGGTTTGAAGGACCTAGCTGAATGAGGAATGCAAGAAAGGTTTTATCGCTTTATGAAGATGTTCTGTATCATCAGTCCCTTTGTTAGAATAAAGCATAGTGAATTTGTACTACTCTGGCACAATGGATAAAATTACATAGTCCTTAAGAAATAAATAGTTTCCTGTCAGTATACACGAATCAAACTTAAAATAAATACACAATAATTTTATTCAAAGAAATCTATTATATATGTAGACTAATTTTGAGATTTTGCAATTTCGAACTGGAGAAGTTGGCATAATGGCTAAGTAATATTATTTGTATGTTATGAGGTGAATTTTGTTTTCCTAAAGCAGATTACCGGTTAAGGACAGGATTAGAAAAATAATTATATATATTTTATAATTTATAACAAAACAGATAAATCTACGTTGTTCCATATGCCTTTGAAATTATGTATCATAGAAAACGTAAACGTCTAACGAATAATAGACAAATTGAGTACATACTAATAACAAAATAAATACATATTATCACACGAGAGGTATTAGAATATTTAGCATTCACATATATTTCTAGTAACATACATGAAATTCATAAAATAAGTATTATATCAGACCGTGGGAATTCAAACCTGCAAGTTGGTAAAAAAAAGACCATAAAAGTATACTTTGTTTTAAAAGGAATGTTTTGCATTTGTTTTTAAAACCAGCAATGGTTGTACATTTGAGTTTTGCGTTTCTGGAACATTAGCTAATTTGTAGTAGAACGGAAAGCGATGTGTTTATGAACTTTGGATACTGAAGGAACGGAATTCAGATAATATGTTGCCATGTTGTTTTCGACACTGTACAAAAGGATAAATTTAGTGCAGTTTACTCTCTCATCAAATATACCAATCTGACTTTTCCAAATAAAGCGTCATCGGGTGTTCAATAAGTTTCATGCACGAAAGTTATATTCTCATTTTGTTCCAAGTGTTCATTGCATTTTAACAGATACGATTAACAAAGCCACACAATATTGGAACAAGAATCAAACTGAGCAACATGAAACAATTATATTTAGAATTACCTGAATTTGGTGTTAATAGATGCTTAATTAATTTCTAATGAAAAACCTGAAATTAAAGATTGCTACGTCAAGAGTTGATTTCTTTACATCATTAGATTATCGTCAACTGTGAGTCCTACATATTTGTGATGAGTGACAAATTCTAATTTATCACATACATATTCTGTTACATTCGCCTTTCTTTTCATTAGTGGCAATTAGCAAAACCACAGGGTTTAGACAATTTATGCATATATAAATAATGTTATTTATACACCAAATTGAAGTTATAAATTTCGATACAGTGGCGACGGCCAAAAAGGCCTAACAACTTTGGTCAGTGGTGCCTCCATATATCTTGCATGCAGAGATTAAAACCAAAATAAATCAGCCGCTGATCACTAGCACCATCAAGACTATACGCTGGGATGATCAATAAGCACCTATCTCAGAATGGTGGTGCGGGACTGATAGGAATTAAAGTTCATACTAAGCACCGGACTACTAAAAGGCACAAGATCGCATCCGCTGGTACCGGTGTAGTATTAAATTTTGACCCTCGTTGAATTCTGACCCGGTCGGGTCATTTTTCAACGGCAGTGATCAAAATTTCACGTTGAAATCTGACCCTTTTTGAAATGTCCTGTTAAATAACGACCCAGGTGTAGTATTAAATTTTGACCCTCGTTGAATTCTGACTCGGTCGGGTCATTTTTCAAAGCCTGTGATCGCATCAAAATCGGTACTGAGGAAGAAAGTGAATGCGAACTTCAGTCCTTCAAAAGTACCTTTGAAGTTATCCGCTTTCATTCTCAAACTCATTCTCAGTTCGGTGTCGTTTGATATAACACAGACAAGGTAGATGGATGTTTATTGTGTCGAGACGTCCAACGGATAGTTCCGACATCGAACGATAAGCTCCGCCCACTTAGTTACTGTTGCTGCTGTTCATAAGCTATCGTGAAAATGGCGGATTCGGTAGTATCAGCTATAGATTCAACGGACAATATTTCTGACACTTTCTATCCTGATTGCAAGATTCTTTCAGATCGTGCGTTAAAGAAAGGCTTGAACTACTACATACATGTATATATTCATGAAATTAGGATTTTTGATAGCAAAAATCAGGTAAAAGTTGCAGCACCTTGCTTGCGATCTATGAAGAAGAACGAACAAGATGACAAACTTGAAGACATTTTGCTAGAAGAGGACAAAATAACAAAATCTTTCTATTCTTGCAAAGTTTTGCATACTTATTAATTATCAAAATTTCTAGTATGGTTACATTTAAAAATAAATTAAAATAAAACTTTCGTTATGTGTTTGCACCCGTTAAATTTATATCGTACATGTATACTGTCATATAGGAATAAAACAAGTACATTTTAAATCAAGAGTTTATAATTTAATTATGTTTAGGAAAACAAGTATTAAAATTACAATAAATAATTAAACATTTTATACAAAGTTTCCTGTGTGATTGAAGGGAATATTTTACGTTCTTAACTCCTCGTCAACGTGTATCATCAGTTTGACAGATCAACCATTTTGTAAGGGTATCATTGATAAGCCAGTAAATTTAAATAGTATCAGATCCTTTAAAACGACCATTTTTCATAATTTCTTAATAAAGAAGGAAATAATAATGCCACATCAAAATAAGCCACAACAGGCACGTGGACAGGGGGATATATTTGCATCGGCTTTTACCTTTGTTAGCCAATTAGTGTGACTGGTTTCATCTTTCTTCATTGATGTCGTAACATTTTGCAGGTGTTATAAAATCGGTAAATTGCAAGACATCAGTTTTATTCGAGTCAGCATGACAAACATTTAAATAAATTTGAGGACATAACTTGCTGTTTTTTAAAGTCTCGAGCCTAATAAAGACATAAGAAATATTTTATTACAGTTTCACCTCTTCAAAAAGTTAAAATATTTGTTAGAAACCTTCCATTATAAAAATCATAGTCAAAATAATTAAATTTAACATTTTAAAATATTTGATGTCAAAATCCGATTTTTAAGTTATAGGGAGTTTTGTCAAGTTGACATCAGTTTTAATGCTCAATTTTGAAAACTTTAATAAAATGAGCACTGTAGAAGCATGATGCAGGATTCCAGTATTTTAACTTATTTTTTTTTTCTTTTAAACCAAGGTAACAAGACATATTTAAATCGTATTCACACATTTTCTATACTGTATGTAAAATTATTACTCAAATATTATATACAATTCGAACATAAGCAACGAGCATAAAATTGTATTCAACATTTTTACACGCACAACAAATAAAATCATTATTTAAAAACAGTTTTATGTATTTATATATTGACATATGGTTATAAATAATATATCACTTCTAACGCAGACATTTTCCATGCTGGTGTTTAGTTTGGAAACATTTTATTTTTTAAACTGTCATCTTGAATTCTTTTATAATAACGCATGTGCCCCGAAGCACAACGGCGAACCATTTTTCTGATAAATTCTCAGTGACTTTCTGTGTGATCTTTCAAATTCCTCTGCACTGTAATAAGAAATAAACCGTGCGTGGTCAACGTTATAGCAACGCGTAATTAAGCAGTGATATCGATGCCTATTTTTTGATTGGTCAATGTGCTCAGTTTGATTGACAGGTCAGAACTATCCATTGCATCGTTTGGATTTTGTAAATGAAAGAGTAAAAGACCTGTTTCTACAGACACATGTTTAGTCCACAGCATACGTACTGTAACTGACACTTTGTCAGGCCTACATCTAGCACCCCATATTTCTGTCTTATCTCGGATCTCTAAGCTGCGATTCAGCAGTGGGATAACTTTATTACCATATAGCACTGCTTCTAGAACTCTAATTCCATACTTTTATGTCAGACTTAAACTTTATGTATTTAAATAGAAAGTCAGTTTACTATGTTTGGAACTAATCCTAATAATAATAAAACATTTTCTAACAACAGAAATTCAGATAGTAGAAATTCATGAGTATGATCAATTTGCTTCTTAATTTTCTGATACAGTACAAAAGTCAACGTAAAACTGGGTAAAGTAGGTTTAAAGTTCTCACGGTCACGTCCTAAAAATATTCTGGGTTTTTACTGATGGTAGAGTTCAAGTTCAGCTTGACGAGATACACGTTATTGTTATTAACTCTCCAGATCTACAGAACAGTTAATAGCTTCAACATACTAGACTATTTATAAGGAAAGCATTATAGCTGCACAAAGCATGTGGTAAAGGTTCTAAAACTTTTGCATCATTGTGCACACACATAATCCTCCAGGTAGACTGGTGGTTTTCTGACTCGTGATGATATTCTTAATGTTAGGTCTGATGGTATATATGTGTCACATCCATCTCGACCTCTCTTCATATCTATTGCATCATACGTCTGGTCGTCCGAAGGTGGAATATGGGGTGAATTCTTTACTGTCTTGAAGACTGGCGAATTTCTAGTAATCTGATGGTCTTCTCGCTGTTACCATAGATTATGTTTTGTTGATGATTTCATACGGTTTGGGTTTGAATAGAGTTAACAACTTGTCTCGCTTTTCTTGCTTTACTAGAAAACTGTCTCCAAATTCGAAATCTGACTTCGCTTTTCGAGTTTGATCTGCATCGCTATTTATCTTTTCATTTGTCTCAGTCTCGGTTTTCATGGTTTTGTTGTCGTCTGATTTGATTTGTATACTTAGGAATTTAGTTCTCACTTTTCGTCCAAGTAGCATCTGGGCGGTAGATTTTTTGGTTGTTGCATGAGGTTTGGCTCCGTAATTACATAAAAAGTTGTACATTTCTTGTTTCCAACTTTTATGTTCTGCATTAGCTGCTTTAGTTGCTTTTCCAGTTGTTCTCATAAACCTGTCTGCTTCGTCGTTAGCTTGAGGCCATAAAGGTGAGATGTTCCTATGCTAAAATCCCATGTATTCTGCAAACATTGTAAACTCTTGTCCATTGAATGGAGGTCCATTATCCGTTTTTACAACTTCTAGTATTCCGAACATTGAAAATATCTTGTCAAGTTGCGGGATGACAGTTTTTGGCGATGTTGAGTTCATAATTTCAACGACTGTATACCTTGAGAAGTCATCAACAAGTACCATCAGGTAGACTCCTGATGAAAGAGGGCCACTGAAATCCAAGCTAATCTGACACCAGGCTTGACTGGTATAACTAATTTTTAGCGGCTCCATCATTTCCTTTGGCGTTGATGTAAGGCATGGTATACAACTTTGACTTTAATCCTCTATTTATTTGTCAATACCAGGAAACCATACTTTCTCACGAAGAAGTTGTTTTGTCTTGACCATGCCTTGATGGCCTTCATGTACTAGTTCTATCACTCTGTGTTGTAACCCTTTCGGTGTTACTAATTTCCTGTCACACAGTAGGACAATGCCATTTGTAACTGGAACGATCGTGAGCTCATGTCTGAGTCTTGAAAATGTTTCCAAGGTTTTGTGTTGTTTGTATGAATGTTTCCAATCTACAGAATGTATCGATTTGATAACATGCTGAAGGTCCTGGTCGACTAAAGTAGCCATCTTAATCTCTTCAACAGTCATAGATTTGGGTACAGGTATAACGGTACCAATTATACAACCCCAAGTGAGTAGTATGGTAGAGTGGGGTTCTGGACTACTTTTTCATGAGGGGTCACTCCAGTGCATGAAACGGGGTGGTTATGGACCACGTTTTAAGAAGTGGTCACTTTAATGCACAGAAAGATGTTTTATATGGATGTAGCCATACGCAGCTAAAATGGGATGGTTCTGGACCACTTTTTTCAGTGGTGTGTTTAAGTGGATGGATGGTTCTGGGCCATGGGATTAAATGTATAATAAAGGAGAGTTTTGGCTCAGTATGAGTGAAAATGTATTAAAGGTTACAGTGTAGTATAAAATGATGCATGTTCGAGAGATGTCATTATCTTATCTACGATTGTGGAGAGAATTATGGTCATACACACCATGTGTCACAGAGTCGTCACCGCTGTCCACAGCAGAGTTGACTGCGACAGTGAAGGATGCCAATGAGGATATATTGAAACGTTTTGATGAGGCTGTGACGTTTGTAAATCATGATTTTAGTAATATGCCTTAGATGATATTTCGTGAGGTGGAATAGGCGACTATGAGGAAAATCAGTGGAGTAGACGATGTCACAGTCACCAGAGACCAGTGCAGGGATATAAGCAGCAGTACCATATCCAGAATTAGTTATAGCAATTTAATCTATGAGCATCACAGCGAGATCATTCTTGTCAATTGCTTAACCTGGTGACGAGAGCTTCGCGTCCAGGTCGTCAGAAATTTATCAAATTTGATATCTGTTTAAGCGTATTTTTGAGGTGGTGGGACTTCCAGAGCATGCAGCGAGGTGTCAACCAGTCTCTTGTAAAAAGGTGTCAGCAGCTTGCGATAAAATTATATCGGAGGCATTATCGCCTCATGCGCTCAGTCCCTCAAAGATGTCAACGCCGCCGTCAGAATCCAAAACTTAAAGGTGTCAGGATAACCCAACCATTTGACGAGAGATTTTTTTTACCTTTGGTTGAAAGGATGTTTCGATCCTGAACACGTTTTGGTTGGTTTTCTATAATTCTTGCTCGTAAAAAGAACCTTCCATGGGTTCTTCTGAGGCATCTTTAAGCGTGTACGTGACCGGCATTGTTGTCTTGACTGTATCCACCACAAAAACTTTCTCGGTCCACTTTGAAAGTTATGGGAGTTTAAATTTACCGATTTTAGTCAAAATTCGTTAGTCAGAAATCTTGCTTGTGAGAAGACAGGCTGACTCCGTGGGAAACCTCAAAGAATAGTGTTTTCTCTCGTTAACAAGTAAAGAGGCCAGATAGCTGTCTTGAAAGGAAAAGACAGGCTATAGTGCTAGGACGCACAATTGTGTGGAAAAGAAATAGCATTAAGGTACGCAATTTTAATTTCCATGTTATTTTCTATTTTTATTTGCTTGTTTTATGCAAATGTGTTTGATATGATTGATCCATGCTATGTATCGTTTATTAAATTTCGTAGAAACCTGTTGATATGCTGGAGTTGTTATGCAATTTATTTCTTTAATTTTACAGTTATTAGTTCATTGATAGAATTTACGGATTGCATGTAATCCAAATATTCAAATGTGTAGTATTTCATAAGGATTTACGAATTAATCCAAATATTCAATTGTGTAGAATTTCATATGGTTATATAAGTAATTTCCTTTGTCTGTAGGATGATACTGTTTACCGCCAGTTAATGATAATTGCATATTTATATATGATTTGTAACGCTTGAATGATCTTGCAGGTCATTAGTTATTTTAAGCTAAAATATAGTGAATCTTATGCAATAGTAATCGAGCATTTATCTTATTGAGTGGAACTGACTAGTTAGAATAAGAAGTATAGTAACGTATGCTGATATATACGGCAACGTTGTTTGTAAACACCGCACGTGTTAATTTCTAATCAATCGCTAGTGGAGCGAGGGCGATGAACTGTTTAATTAAGGTCAGACTTGGACGTATATTGCAATAGTCATTTGTACTAGAGATAACGATTGTACCTTACCGGTACCACAAATACAGTAAATTTGTAACGACTGTTAATCGTTAAGGTCATCTTATGTCAGAATTTATGCAGTGTGGATAGCTATTTACGTTTCTGAATAACGAAAGTAAGAGAATTTTATATATACGGATAGGTGGTGAAACACATAGAGCTTTAGTCGTAATCTTGTCATTTAAGGGAACAGCTTTCTATATCCCTCCCCGAGAACCCGATGAGGACAGTCCAAGAGGGAAGTCCGCAAATAGAGTTCGGAATAGAAGGATCAGAGGAAGATCCAAGCATACACGCTAGACCTGGAATACACGAAGTCAATAGAGGAACGACGCCAGGTGGTGCAAATCGGGTGTGGACATTGTACTCTTTTCACCACTCGTTACTATGATGAACGAATCCGTAAATTGAACACTGCTATTAAATTCCATTAATGTAAATCTGTTGGATTGAAATTGCAATTTTAGTTTATGTATTAATTAAAATTTATTTTATTTTTATTGTCTAAGGGAGCTCGTATTTGTTTATTTCTTCTCATTAGTCTCGCTCTGTTCTCTGTCAGTGTTCGATCTATCCACTCACACTGGGCAATAACATCGAGGGAGGTCATCCTCTAGATAATGATCGCCAAATCAATCAACAGAGGGGCACACCCACCACACGACAACCCTTTACAAATATCAATAGCACAACATATGATCTGACGCTCACCAAATTGTTTGCAATCTCCCCGCACAGATTTCGTTCTCTCCGAATGTTTTTGCAGCTCGTGCTCAGATCGCAGTGTCTGCAATACGAGTTATGCATTTTTTTTTAACAGAAAAGGCACATTAAGTCGCCAGTAATTGCGACACAGGAAGAGGAACTGCTTCCTGACCCTTCACAATGTGCGATTTTTTGGCGCCCCATTACAAAACGATTTGACCGTTAGGCGATTATTTTTAGTGACCACCTCTGTGGAGTTTTTACTATCCTTTTACACTTGAAACACCACAAATCCATGATTGGATTGTTGTTGTATTATATTTTACCTATCCACAAAACGACGATGCAGCTGTAATAGCGCTAAGATTGTTAAGTCGGCTGATGTTCGGCTGTATCTCTGCTGGATATTTAAAAAAATGTACCATCCGTAGATTTTGTCATTGACATCCTGAAACTGCAAGTAATTATACACAGCACCACGCTACTCAGCGGATTTTAAGTATCGTATTACTTCATAGGAGATAAACCAAAGGTATCAAAGTACTCCACGTCGTACTGCTGTGCATCGTTCTACATAGCACCCAATCAGTTCCGGATTCCACTGTAATAATTTTGATGTTTAATCACGCAGCTCTCGTCGTGGTGGATTTGATCTGCCTATGTCAGCTGATCCTTTGAAAACACACCTCTGAAATTCCCAATGCTTGGTAATAACTCTCTCTCTCTCAAGTGTGATAACGCTTCAGTCGCTAATTTCTTTTTTTTTTTCAACCAAGTATGGCAGCTCCGTTGCCAGTGCGTTAGATACCTCTCCCACGTGTAGTTCCAGGAAGATGAAATCCCCTTCCAATATCGAGTAATCCTGGAAGAAGAGTCCCAATAATACCAGCTAACAGTGGTGAGATAAATCTTCCTTGTTTTGAAAGTTGTGACGTAGACAATTTTAGAACAAGTCTTTTGTGAGCAACGGCACGTTTCATCACAGCGGTGGCCTGTCTGTGCGTCAGCATACGCTTATCAGGTCATGTTAATGGTGCCGAGCTAGGTTTAATGATTCGGTATGATTCGGCCGAGTTAGGACATGACGGAAATTAAGAAGACGATGAATTGGGGTGCACCAGCCGTGGAGACGAGAAGTGATGGCATAGCACCGTATACCAAAGCCAACACAGCCCTACTTCCAGAAGAGACCGACTTTAATTGTGATTTACTGGATTTTGTCTCTTCTGCACAAGAATTTGTTCCTGTACCAGCACCTTCGCCGCCTTCTCCTTCCTTACCACACGTCGAGGATTTTAGACAGAGACAGAAAGAAGAATTGGAGAAGTTTTTGCAACAGCAGAAAGAAGCAGAACAAGATTTTCTCCTTCAACAGCAACAGCGAGAAGAAGAAGAAGAAGAGGCAAGAAGGAAACGACAGCAAGAAGAAGAAGCAGAGAGGAAGAAGAAACAAGGTCTAGGAGAGAAGGAGGACAGCGAAAGTGAAACGGTCACGGTACTATTAAATATTTTGGGACAAGTGAAGTTTAAAGCTTCGATGAGTTACTTGGCCATGCCTTTGAGCCGAATGCCTAAAACGTTTGGAATGACAGAAATGGCCAAAGGCTATTTTACGCACTTTTTCAATACCGAAACACGTCGTTCTATCCCATTGGCCTGATGCTCACTACTACGACCCCGACAACATGCACACCAAACAACGCTTGGTACCACACTCAAGCCTTGGATCCCTTCGACTTTCAGGAAGAAATGTTAAAGTATTGTCGTTCCGACGTGGTCATTTTACGGCGTTATTGTGGAAAGTTTCGAGAATTATTCATGGAACACGGAGGGATCAATCCTTTGAAAGAAGCTGCACCATTGCCAAAGCGTGTTCCCTAGTGTACCTCCAAAGATTCATGGAAGAAAACACCTGGCTGTCACCTGCCCTCAAACGACGAACTTTGTCAAACGTCAGTACTCGGTCAAAGCCCTACGCTGGCTACATTACTTGTGCGACAAGGAAGACAAATGGATCCAACACGCCCGAAACGGAGGAGGCGAAAAGACCATCGGAAGGTATTCGGTGGATGGCTGGAACTCAGAAAACCACAAGATCGTATATGAGTTTACCGGTTATTTGCTTCACTGATGTCCCATCTATTACCCTCAACGTGGCACTAAAAATCAGTTCTTACAACGTACCATGGAAGACATGTACCAGGCCACCTGTCAGCGGCGCTTGAAGTTAGAACAGCAAGGATACCAAGTGGGAACACGAGTACGGTCACCGTTTGAAAATAAATCCCGAGTTTAAAGGTATCGTGAAAAGTTACAAGCTGGTGACCCACTGAACCAGCGGGACAGTTTGTTTGGAGGACGGACGAATGCCACCTGTTTGCTGTGCCATGTCGACGAGGAAAAAGGAGAAGAAATCAAATACTTGATCGTGTGCAAATACTGTCACTTTTCCGCAGGGCACCCGCAATTGCTGATGGAACACATCGACGTGGAAAACATTCGACAATACGAAAGATTGATCAAATGCAAAGTCTCGCCTCCAGAGGACTTGTACCATCCCGCCTTACCTTACCAGTGCCAACGAAAACTGATGTTTCCCTTGTGCCATACTTGTGCCGGAACTTGCAACCCAGACCAACCTTGTCAGCACACCCAAGAAGAACGCGCCCTGACGGGAACGTGGGTGAGCGTGGAATTGTTCAAAGCTCTGGACCTGGGATACCAACTGTTAGAAGTGTACGAAATTTACCACTTTCCCAAGAGAGAACAATACCACAAGGGTGACGAGTCTCAGAAGGGCATTTTCTCGGACTACGTGGATGCCTTTTGGAACTGAAACAAGAAGCCAGTGGCTGTCCTTCCTGGTGTCATACTCCCGAAGACCAAAAGAAATTCAAAGAGAAATACTGGGAGCAGGATGGCATCCCTTTAGACCACATCGAGAAAAACGAAGGAAGGCGATCGCTTGCCAAAGTGATGTTAAATTGCTTCTTGTGAGGCAAAATGGCACAACGACCGTATTTACCCAAGACAGAGTATTTGACAGAACGTTCCCGCTTCTTCCACATGATTCACGACAAAAACCAAACACATGAAACACGTGGACGTCCTTCGTGAGGAATTGATCCTGGCTAATTACGAAGAAGAACTGGACTTTGTAGAAGCTGGCGAATTTGGAAATGTCATCATTGCGGACTACGTGATAGCCCATGCTCGCTTAAAATTGTGCGAAGCTGTACACAAGTTAGGAGATCGTGTGCTATACTTTGACACTGAGAGTTGCATCTACATCGATAATCTGGGTCAACTTCACCCTGACATCGACGGAGACCGTTTAGGAGCCTGGATGGACGAGCACCCAGACGACAAGATTCTAAGTTTTGCTAGTGGCGGTCCTAAAAATTACGGCTACGAATACCGGAACCAACAAGGAGAAGTGCACACCGAGTGTAAAATGAAAGGATTGTCTCTGAGTTATCGTACCAGTCAAGTGGTGAACTTTGGGGTACTGAAAGAAGCCTTGCAGTCTGGAAAGGATCATGATATTAAAGTGACCACCTACCAACCTCACAAGATTGTAGGTTTAGCCACACACCAAATCGTCAGTTGGTCTTTGGAGAAAGAGTATCAAATCGTGTACCAGAAGCGAGTGCGACTTCCCAACCACTTCAATTTACTGTACAGACACGCTGATATTGGTCAGCATATAAAAAGGGAAAACGTCCAAGACCGATAGTTCATTGTAACTACAAGACCAATAGTCAGCAGCTCCCATCCCTAGTAAGATTGCAGCGTCCTTGTTGACCCCTATCCCCACACCCCAACGAGAAGAACTTAAAGCATGGGTTAAAAAGATGATGTCCACTCCTCCTTCGACAGAAGTGAAAAGGAAAGAAGGGAAACCATAAGTTAAAAAAGAAAGGAAGACGAAAGCCATCTAATTATCATAACCATCGCCACCACTATCCTCTACTTCTACTCCCGTGGCACATCGGACACGTAAAGCCGTTTCCAAACCACCACCTTTTGCCATCAAAAGTATCATCAGCGAAGAGTGGGTGACTTATTAAAAAAATGGAGAATATGTCAGGCAGCATTTACTACGATACAGGCCATCCTGCGGGTTTGGAGGAGTTCTACTTAAAACATGTCATGTGCAACTCAAGCATTTCATCGACCCAGACATGTTATTGTTTACAGAGCAGATGGTGCGAGGGGGAATCTCCGTCGTCACCAAAAGCATGCCATCGCCAACAACAAATACATGTACAACTAAGATCCCAATAAACCTTCCACATATATCCTTTATCTCGACGCCAACAATCTCCACAGCTGGATTTCGCTGGATATCGGGTGAACAGTTTATGCAGGAACGTGCTGACGGTTATGTGGACGACGTTGGCTATTTTGTCGAAGTCGCCTTGACCTACCCACAACACTTACATGATCTACACAACGATTATCCCTTCTGCGCTGAACAAATATTAGTCTTCAATGAGATGCTCCCTCTGGAACAACTAGCACAAAAAGACAAGTGTGGCCTTGGAGATATCAAGGTAAAAAAATACTTATACCCAGTGTCATAAACAAGACCAATGACATCATGCGCTACCGGTTTACTATATCAGGTGTAGTCCGATAAATCAACCCCCTAAATCGGTGTTGATATTAATGGACGATATGTGGGTCTGATGACACCTGCTCATTAAAATACGCAATTTTGCTGCATGCAAATTATTCCGGAACAATCCTGCGTACACTTTAGACAAATGCCGGTATTTGGTTGCAGACACATCTAGCGCAAAATTTTCAAATGGCCACAGGAAAGAAGGTTGTGCTATTCCACATGGATTTAAAAGTCACCAAACATAGAATTCGTTCCGGAAATATAATGTACATGTCACCAAAAGAACTCTTCAGCCGACGGTAGTTCCACAGCCGCGAGAAGTAGCGATAAGTGTATAAAGTGTACACAGATGTGTGCAGACAAAATGGCAGCGAATAATCGCAGCTTTCAATGAATAGGTGATATCAGTCCCTAACCCGAAAATCAGCATCATCAAGGGGGGGGGGGGGCCTGATTTATCGGTCTAGATCAGGCGCTGAGACACGTACTGGTGCTTGATAAAATTCATCGTGTACTGAAGTTTAATCATGCTCCGTGGATGAAAAGTTAAATTGACTTCAATACATCGCAACGAACCAAAGTTAACACGGACTTCGACAAAGATTTCTTCAAACTCATGAACAAGACCGTCTTTGGAAAGACCATCGAAAACACAAGAAAACGCAAAAACATTGAAATCGTTAAATACGTGCGACAACGTGATAAACTTGTCTCATCGGATGCCTTCATGCACATGAAAATCTTTGACGAAGAGTTAGTCGAGATGGAGTCCAGAAAAACTAAGCTTAAGCTAGATAAACCCATTTACGTTGGATCCGCTGTACTCGATCTTTCGAAATGCTCATGCTCGATTTCCGTTATGGATCTATATAGTCGATGTACGGAGATCGATCTAGTCCGCTCATGACGGATACCGATTCACTCATCTATGAGATTCAAACATAAGATGTTTACCAGAATATATACGATCACCGAGAATACTTTGACCTCAGTGATTGTCCAGAGGATAACCCGCATTACTGTACAGATAAGAAAAAGGTTCTTGGAAAGTTCAAGGACGAAGCCAATGGTGATCTCATAGTCGAATTCATCGCACTAAGATCAAAATGTACTGTTTCACAACAAACACAGGCGACTTAGTGACTACTCTTGCAAAATTGGTTACAAAACCCCACTTTTTCTGCGACTGAGTGACCCCACACCGAAAAGTGGTCCAGAACCCCCACTCTAACATTCTTCTCATGTGGGCAGAGGTTAAGGTTTAGGAAGCATTGTATTCAGAAATAAACAACAGATCTAGCTGTGATTGCTGCATTATGTAAGAGTTGTGGTTTCTGTCAGGCTAAAAAATAATGTTGAGTATTTTGGCAACATGTGAGATTATGTTAATTCATATCTAGTCATATCTGCGTTTTTATGATTTTTTTTAAATGTCATAAACATCATTGAAAATGCATCTGTTGTAACTGGTAACTCTTAACCTTGTTTAGTCCCTACATAGTTATTTCTCTAAATTGCAATAAAGTACCTGGTTCTGTCCTTGTCAAATTGACGATCCAACATTGTTCTCTATGACAGTGTGTGACACGCATGCTGAGGTAGGATAGAAAGTATATTTATTTCACAAAACATTAGCATTGAGGTCTATGGAAATACAATTGGTACCGTGATACCTACAACATTAACAGATATGAACTGAACCATAAACTTCTGCAACTTCAGAATATTTACAGCATTCAGTTCCAGCCTTGGGATGTCGCGAAATGTAATCTGCTGCATTTGTTTTACTTGGTTGTAAACTACTTTGAAACTGTATGCGTGTAATCTTAATCGCCATCTCTAGATTCTTGCAGAGGGTCGTGATTTTGGATTGTTGAAAATAATTTCCAGGGGCCTGTGGTCACTGATTAGCTTATATGTATGACCAAAACAGGTACGGATGGAAGTGCTCACAACTCCAAACTTTTGCCTCACGTTCCGCCTGTGAATACCAATTTTCCACCTCTGAAAGTGTTCTGCTGGAGCAGCAGGGAGGGTTCACCCTCCCTGCTGCTGCTGGCGTAAGCAATAACCTTTCCATTATGAGTCAATAAGACCGACAGGAGTTGCATCTGCAATTAATTGTGTTTTCTTATTAGGATCGAAATACGCTTTTATTGCGTTATTTGTTAAATTCTGTTTGAGTTTTTCAAACGATTTATCGTGTTTTTCAGTCCATTCCCATGGCTGATTTTGTTTGGTCAAGGCTCGAAGAGGCTCAATGATTGTTGAACAATTTGGGATAAATCGTCAAACATAGTTGGTCACGCCTAGAAATTTGTGTACTTCTGATATGTTTGATGTTATGCAGCAGACGAAGTACACAAATTTTTTTACATTATATCCATTTCAAATAAGGAAGATAACTATATACATAATTTCATTACTGTATGTACTGCATTACATTCCTTTTGTTGATTTTATACATATTTATGCATACTATGCATTTCCTTTTTGACGATTCATAAACCGGTGTATGTGGAACTTAAAACAATATCCGTTAAAAATGACCCGGAAATCTGATCAAAATTCAACGCTGAGATCAGTTTTCAACGACTGTGAAATGAAAATTCAACGTTAAGAACTGACCCTGGGTCATCTTTCAACGTTGAAAGCAGACCCGGCGGGGACAGAATTCAACGGGGTCAAAATTTAATACTACACCGGCACCAATGGTTTTACAGAAAGTGTGCATTCACTTACACACAAAGCATAGCAATAAATAAAAACTAATTAAATGTGATTAAAATGGTTGTGAGTTCAGTTAACTAATTGGACAGCTCCGGTGACCTAGTGGCTAGAGCGTTCGCCTCGGATGCGGGAGATTGCGAGTTCGAACCACGGCCGAATCATACCAAAAATTTATAAAAATGGTACTAACAGCTGCCTCGCTAGGTGCTCAGCATTAAGAGGTTAGTGTTAGGACTGGACAGCCTGGTGTCAAGATAATGTGACTGGGTGGGACATGATGCTATGTCTGTGGCATGATGCCTCAGTGTTACACTGCAGACATCGTAGTGATATGACTGAAAAATTGTTAAAACCACTGTAAAAATCGAAATCACACACTGTTTCAAACGTAAGAGCGAAAGGGAGTGTGTATTAGATTTGATCTGTAAAAACTGAATATTTGGAACAGTCTAGATAAAAATATTTTGCATTCTCAATTTCACCGTAGGAGCAATATTTGTTATTAGATACATGATTCGTACATAAACCAAATTTAAATTTAAATCACTGCAATTTCTTCTTAGCCTAGAATGCATCATCTATGACATTCTTCACCAGCGTAGTAGTAACATGAAGTGGTTTCTTTATTGCGATTTTTAAAACAATATTTTTTATAAATTTATTTTTCGAATGACTTTATTCTTACATGTTATAATTAATACCCTTATTAATCATTTTACATCGATATTAGTATCAAAAAGATGTCAAAAAACTGAGGTCTATATACCCAAGACTTGTCCATGAACACCCCGTGACCAAGAACAGTGCTTTAGAAATTAGTTGATGGTATCATATTCGATAAATGTGTAGTTTAATTTTGCAAATGCATGCTGTATTAGGGTATGAAATAAAATGCTTAAGCCTTCATCTTAAAAACAACAAAACACTAATTACTGTTAATAACTTGTGCTGCTTAAACTATTCATTCTAGATCATTGAAGTTTGCATATTGATGAGATGATGTTTCTAGAGGAAAACACATCGATGTTCAGAGTAAGTCACTGTGACATACTTTACCCAATTGCTATTATTTTTCACATCACTCTCAACCAGCACAGTTATACATCCACTAGACCGCTCCGGTGGCCTAGTGGTTAGAGCGTCCGCCTCGGATGAGGGAGACCGCGGGTTCGAACCCCGGCCGAATCACAGGCCCTGGGATAAGAAACACCCGGATTTCTCCTAGTTCTTGTTCAAACAAAATTTTAAAATTAAAAAGTGTTGTTCGGCCCTGGACCCCTTACCGATATATTCCCGGTCCCCCCACCCCTTGTCGGCCCTGAATGTAGCCGCTTTCTAGCGGACCTATCAAATTTTAATTAATTTACATGGAGCCATACCTGCATGGAATCGATTGGAAGATATTAATTTCTCACTAAATTCGAGGATAATATTTGTTGTCTTTAACCCGCCCAATCGCAAAACG
This sequence comes from Megalonaias nervosa, assembly GCA_016617855.1. Classification (NCBI taxonomy): domain Eukaryota; kingdom Metazoa; phylum Mollusca; class Bivalvia; order Unionida; family Unionidae; genus Megalonaias; species Megalonaias nervosa. The sequence continues at coordinate 29,540 of JAECUM010029925.1, forward strand.
AAACTTAGTGAATTTTTTCCTGATACTCGCTGTTTGAATTGGTAGTCACATTACTTGATCAATCGGGAGCCCCAGTGGACATAGATCACAAATAGTTTTACTATATATTCGCTACAGTTGTTTCTCAGTACTGAACTTTCCATTGTGTCAAAAAGATAATAAATTATATCTTATTCTAAAGTACCTACAAACGATGAACTCATGGTGAAGTTATTGTCATATGTTATCCGGTATTTTGTTGGTTATTTTTTTTTTTTTTTTTTTTGGGAGAGGCTGGACGATAGGCAAAGCACCGTACATTGAGTCACATATTTCACGGATCATCGGGAGCCCCATTGGACATAGATCACAATTAGTTTAACTATATATTCGCAACAGTTGTTTCTCAGTACTGAACTTTCCATTGTGTCGAAAAGATAATAAATTATATCTTATTCTAAATTACCTACAAACGATGAACTCATGGTGAAGTTATTGTCATATGTTATCCGGCATTTTATTGTTTTATTTTTTTTTATTTTTTTTTTTTTTTTTTTTAATTTATTTTTTATTTTTTTATTTATTTTTTTTTTTGGGAGAGGCTGGACGATAGGCAAAGCACCGTACAGATTTCACGGATCATCATCAATGCCTCAATATTCAATGTGCACTGTCGACAAAATACACACACACAACCACGCAATAATGCTCAAATTCTAAAGAATAAGCAATTACATTTAAATCAATACTAAGAATGCCTAAATCTAATTCTTGTATCACCACCAAAAGGAGAGACTGAAAAAAAAAATGCTCTCAAAATAGACTAGGACTACATTCGTGATTATTGAACCGGAAGTAATAATTGTGACCCGATTTCAGGTGTCTGAGTGATCTAAAGCACTTGCCTTTACCGATCATTGTCATCTCACTTCTTTTCGCGTGGGTTCGAGTCTCGGACTCGGCCACTGTAGGTATGTGAGAAAGCTTGCCAGTAGGTTCCCGTGGGTCGATGATTTTTTTACCGAGGTTTTCCCGGGTTCAACCAGTTTTATTGGCCGCCATGTATAGCCATGTATAGCCTTGCGCAAAGAAATATCATCAAACCCGAAACAGCAACAACTACACAAATCGCGCAACCCACGCATCCATTACATCAGGAGTCTAAAAGCCACGTGATATTAACAATAAACCACTTTCCAATGTTGTTGTACAAATAATATTAAATGAAAGTGTATAAATGTCTGTAAAGACCCCCCCTCAACCCACCCCCACCCCCAAAAAAACAACGTAAAGGGCATATAATTCTCAACATTTATTCTGAGAGCAACGACCGGAAGCCTGCGGCTGTAACAGGGGAAAGCCAGTGAGTAATGAGACATTGATGTTGATCTGGAAGTGAAATGTGTGACCAAAAGTACCTTGCTTTGTAAATCCAGCCTGTCCCAAAATATGCTGGATAACCTATGACAAAAACTTCACCGTGAATTCATCTTTGAAACTATTTTCGATTAACATATGATTTATTATGATTTGGACACTGGAATGTTCAGTGCAGAGAAAAATACGTAGAAGCTATATAGAAAAATAATTGTGACCTGGGTTCAGTAGTCTGGTACCCTTGCAGGGTGCACACGAAGTGTGGAGCATCATGGGATACCAGAGAGCCAGTCAAGGCGTTCGGTAACGGATGTCATTTTTTACAATGCAATTTCACATACCTTTAAAATGGCAATTATTCACTATTTTGGGATCCTGGTACACCCATATTAATTTCATCGTCCATTATTTATGTCGCGAGAACTCCACACGGGGAAAAAAGTTAATGGACCTATTTGGACGAGGTCTGGTTGAAGGTGGGATCTATAAATTGTATTGAATGGTGATGTCACAATGAAAGCTGCATATGTTAAAATAAAATTGTACCACGCTGTTATTTGTTATGATAGACGTAACATTCTCCATTCTTGACAATATTTAGTACATGGCCACCATTGTAAAAATCAATTTTTTTTCCTACAAATTCGTAAATTCTTTACTCAAAATAAAACGAAAACTTTTTTATTTGATTTGATGTATTGTTATGAAGTTGACTGGAGATCTGGGCTCATTCCGGAGTCTGTCCATTACAGCTTCGGTCCATACAAATTTAATTTTCGACGTATAACATCCGAAAATGCCGGTTTCAGCATAGTTTGTATATTTCTTTTGTGATCCTTGCCTTTGACATTGTATGACTTTGTAATACTTCTTGTTATTGAACAATATGGAGAAAACACTGTGATTGTTAAGAACGCAAGTGTTTTATGTTTTTTTATTTTTTTATTTTGTTTGTTTTCATTTTTTGTGTGTGTTTTGTTGAAGGATTGTTCAAAAGCTTGTTCTAAAATCAAAAGTGAATAAAACAGTTACCTTCTTTTGTAAACGGGCGTTTCAGCATAAAATAAAAATTAAAAATTAATCAGCCTTTAATCATTTCATCAACAGATGATATATTTATGCTCTGTCCCCAAAATTAAGCGATCATATCACCTCATCAGTGGGCACTGACTACTGTGTCGAGTGTTCCAGAGCTGTAATTGCAAAGCAGCACGCACTGCGTGTGATTCCTATAAGACTTTGTAATACAGGCATGTTATAATAATTCCTTCACAATGACAGGTACAATATAGTTTGTTCAATTGTAACATTTTTTGAAACTGAATAAATAGACAAAACTATTTTAAAATTTACTTGAAATTAAACTTCAAACCAAATAGAATTCAAACTTTTTGTCTTTATGTTAGAAATTGAATGATAACTAGTTCAGCGTGGTCAAAGAAAATTTGTTTTATTATATCCAATATTTAGAAAATAGATTATTACATTGTTTAACGGCAGGTGCTTGTTTTTATACGATTATCACCTGGTGAATGGTTAACAAAGCGGAACTAATAAACACGGCAAAATAATACCTTTTCCTTTCAACTTTAGCAGGCGCGGATCCAGGAATTTCGATACCAGGCGAGGTTGTCTGCCACGAAAATGTTAGAAACATAACATCTTTACTAAACATTCTTCCGGGTATTCAATAATTTGGTCAAGTTTAGAAGGAGAATTTAAAGAACGCATTCTCATGATTTCAGCATATTGTTCCATGTCGTTTACAGTAAGGGATCTTAAACTAGATTGTATGTCAGATTGATCATGTGAGTACATTTGTTCAGATTAAATTAAATATTAATTGTTGCCCTAACATTTTGTAATAATTGTTTTTTAAGGTATATGTAATCAAATTCTAAAAATAATTACACTCAAAACTGAAATAGCCGGTACCAAATTTCTACATGACTTGTATGACGTGTACTTGAAGTGGATATTAGCAATCATACACGGATGCACTGAACATAAAGCCACATACAAAGATTTTTTAAAATATTTATCAAATGACCGTTGGCAAAGATGTGTGTGTGTGTGTGTGTGTGTGTGTGTGTGTGTGTGTGATTTCGATTTTTAAAGTAGATTTTAAAAAATTTCAGTCATATCGCCACGATGTCTCCACTGTGGTAGGTTATAGTGATGTCTAGCACTGGGGCATAATGCCATAGATATGTATCATCATGTCCCACCCAGTCACATTCTCTTGACACCAGGCCGACCAGTCCTAACACTAACCTCTTCAATGCTGAGCGCCTAGTGAGGCAGCTGTCAGTACCATTTTTATGAGTCTTTGGTATGACTCGGCCGGGGTTTGAACCTACGACATCCCACATCCGAGGCGGACGCTCTAACCACTAGGCCACCACAACGGTCCCGTTGACAAATAACATTACGTCCACATTACTAATATACAAATCCTGCACCGATAGGCCGAGTACGTAATAGGCAGATTTTGGGTAGTCTAAGTTCCTTACGGACTGAGAACGTTAGTAGGCAGACGATGCCATGGGCCGAGTAGACACAGAATCGTCAAGGTGATTATAGGTGGCGCTCTTCAGTTTCTCATTTTGCATAGGGTTAGAATTTTAAAGAAAAAGAATTCCCCCGGGTTTCCGCACTAGTTATACTGGCTATTTAAAAAAAAAAAAGACCTTGTATATCTTAGGTATTGTTCAAGGAACCTTTAATTCCCTTTATTTTAGTGTATGATTGATGGGTTTAATATGGGTTATAGAGTATACAGCTTGGCCTTACTCAAGATGTGCACCTTTCAAAAATGTGCTAGCTCCACTTGGTCATTTTGACTTCCTGAAATTCAGAGGTAAATTGTCAAAAAAAAGAGCCGATAACTTTTTTTTACATTTGATATATTTGGTAATTCATTCATTGCACTTTCAGAAGCTGGTATTGTCTAGTCTGGCAAAATTCATTTTCCCTATTTTAATAACTGCTAAAGATAGTGTACTTTAGACAAATTCAGGCTGATTTTTGGAGCACAAGGGAGCAGTCATTTTAGTCAGCAGTGTGCTAAGATCATTTACACTTTCCTAAAGTACAACATCCAAAGAAATGTCAGCCACATTACATCAAAGTAGCATAGAGGTATGCCAACATTCTCTCCACTGTGAATGTTTTAAATGCAAACAACTTTACCTTACATACGTCACTCTCTCAAAAGTACGTAATAACTGGTGAGCACATCAGTATTAATTAGTAATAACTTAAAAAGCACATAGGTATTAATTATTGTATGATTTAATTTTGATTGTTTGGCTGAAATATTTTAGTTGCAAACATCAAAACAGTCGTTTTGAATAGTTCTCCTGTACTTCCCCACTCAGAACAGTATTTATTAGTGTCAGAGTCTCAAACAAGTACAGCCCCCCCCCCCATAAAAAGTGAGCTATTATAAAAGTGCGCAATACATTTTGTCAACATAGCAACCAGTGTTATGCTGAAAGACAGGAACATGAAACTAGCCATAATTATTCCTGAGATGTCAACAATAAATTTAACAGTTTGAAAAGGGATGGAACGGATGAGGTTCATAAAGGTCAAAGGGTAAAATATTTATTTATTGCTTAAAATGGAAGAAAGCAAATTTGCTTTGTCATCATTTGTTTTTTAATTTCATTGGAAATAAATGAAAAGAAACTTTTCACTTTATATTTCTTTTACTTAATGCAACAGTTTTAAATTTAAGTTGACTTTATTCCTTTTTCTAAGACTTCTAATTTCCCCATAATTAAGGTCGCTACTCACACAAACATTCCTCATGGCAAATTATGTAAGCAAGAGCAAAATAAGCATAATTAGCTTATTTTCATGCATAAAATCAATGTTAATTTAGCATTTTATTCAGAACACCATTGATAGTGAGATGAAAATAAGAAAAATAATTGCATAAATTTCTGTATCTGTTTTAAGGTGGCGCTCTACAGTTTCATATTTTGCATAGGGTTAGAATTTTAAAGAAAAAGAATTTCCCCAGGTTTCCTCACTGGTTATACTGGCTATTTAAAAAAAAGACCTTGTATATCTTAGGTATTCTTCAAAGAGCCTTTAATTCCCTTTACTTTAGTGTATGATTGATGGGTTTAATATGGGTTATAGAGTGTACAGCTTGGCCTTACTCAAGATGTGCACCTTTAAAAAAAAAAGTGCTAGCTCCACTTGGTCATTTTCACTTTCTGAAATTCAGAGGTGAATTGTAAAAGAAAAAGAGCCAATAACATTTTTTTACATTTTATATATTTGGTAATTCATCACTGCACTTTCAGAAGCTGGTATTGTCTAGTCTGGCAAAATTCATTTTCCCTATTTTAATAGGGGCTAAGGATAGTGTACTTTAGACAAATTCAGGCTGATTTTTGGAGCACAAGGGAGCAGTCATTTTAGTATTTTATCCTCTCAGAAGAGTAGCTCCTCCTTCATCTTCGTCTGTGTCTCTGTCTCCATCTTCACAGGTTCTTTACTGGAGGTGGAGGTCAGAATACCTGCTGCTACAAGTTTGCTGAACAAGCTGGATACATCAACAGTGGGTTGGGTAGGGATGGGATTGACAGCTGAAAGAAGAAAGGCAGTTATTACTACTACTGTCATAACTACTATTAAGAATGACTAGAAACAGCTGTATTGAAATCCCTGAGCTTTGAACATAAACCTTATTTTATGGGTTCATGATAATGGATGCATTTTATAACCATATCAGAAGGATCAGTACATTTCCAGGATGCCACCCAGGTACAAAATCAATAGGGAAAGTGTTGAACCCCAGGGTCCATATCAGCTGTATGCATAAATTTAAGTGTATCTTTTATCTCTATGTTTCTAGGTATAAAGTCTATAGACAAAGGGTTGAACCCCAGGGTCCATGTCAGCGGTATGCATAAATTTAAATGTATCTTTTACCTCTTCCAGTGACCATGGACCTAACAGACCACAAATCAGCAGGCTTCTGTTTATACCCATGGTTTGAGTAAACAAAATCACAGCAAAATAAAGCTAAATAAACCACTTCATCTAAAACTGGATTGAGAGACACAGACATAGACATCACTGAATTGCTCCCCACCCCCAACCTTTAGTCAGGTGATAATAAAGGAGTAAAGTCTCTATCATGTTGTTTAAATATTAGTAATCTGTTTAAGATGTAATAATTGATCATGAAATTATACCATTTATTATCAATGCATATCACACAATACATAAATATTGCCTTCATGTCCAAAAGTAGTTCAGTTTATAATACAGAAACATCATTTATTTTGCAATCTCACAAGTAGAATCCATGATTTGAGCTCATTTCATATGCCGTTAGTGAAATAATTTAATGTTTTGGTCATTGTTGTTTGCAGAACTGAAATGTTTCACCTTTATTTAAAAAGAATTATGAAATAAGCACTCATTAAAGATAACTTATTCTTTTATCAACAGCCCATCCCTGCAGGAAACTGAAAGGTATCAGTGTTAATAAGGTATTTAAAATAAGCATGTTGCTGGTGATTATGTGACTAATTGACTTACCAGGTGGCACCAATGCTGGTAAAGAAGCTAGGGGTGATAACTGTGGCCACATTTGTTGGAGTGGTGATGTCATTAGTCTTGGACCTGGGCCCAAGAGACTAGGTTGTAATGTTCTGGGATCCATGAGGGACAGTGAACCCTGCATAACAGGACCCATTGCTACTGATGTTTGAGGTATGCCATGTGGTCCTGGAAGGTTGCCTAGTCGTGATTGCAAAGATGTATAATACTGAGGTAACATGCTGTTCGGCACCATAGGTGGTTGTTGTGCTGGGAACATTCCTTGAGGGATATGAGTCCCATGCTGACTGAAAGAGGCAACATTTGTGGGCACTATTCCATCTTGTAAATCTGTGGTGCTCATGTGTGACTCTGTGTCCTGAGCCTCCTGATGCAGTCTTTTCAATTTTGTATCATAAGCACAATCCTCGGAATGACTTGTCTTAAACTTGTCCCATCCTTTGCTGCTTGGGCTCTGCAACAGAAGACAGCCCATTTTGACAACATTGCTGGTGGAGCAGTGTGCGTGCCCACTTCTGTAGTCTTGGTCCTCCCTTCCAAACAGGTCACTACAATAAAAAATTTTAATTCAAAGGCTTTCAAACATGATTATGCCAATTGTTCTCTTAGTACACTGGATCATTGCAACATCAAAACTACAAATTTGCAGAAAAATTTTAAACTGTTTAGTTATGATGATATCTAACATAAAATATCTACTAAGCAAACCGATATTATTGTAATTACTTTTAAAACAAACGAAATGAGAAAACAAACACTATTTAATGGCTGCATCAGTACCCCCTTAAATGATGTATTCTTATAATTGAGAAATTATCTCTGACATTTTTGAGCAGTAAGATTTTGAAATTGGCTACTGTGTCAGCCATAATGAATCAGCACCATTTTCATTTAGGCCAAACTAGACACCTTTAGAAACTTTTGGTGAAATCCCTTGAAAATATGAGAATCCATTCAGGAGAAATAGTGAAAAATTAAATATAACAAGGCTTTCATTGAAAAGTTGGCATGAGAAAATATGGAGGAGCAGCTCTACTGGACAAAAGGAATTTCCCAGAATTCAAGATAAGACCATTTCTTCCTTTTCAATGTCAAGTGTTGAAACCATCTCTGATATTCTTCAGTGACAGCAAGAGTTTCCAATTAGCTGCTGTGGTGCATATAGTGGATGTCAGATTGGTGACATTTTTATTTTTGACCAAGTAGATATCATTTGAAGCATGGTCAGCAACCCTGCTAAGTCAAAAAGTGGAGTCACATAAAAACAAACAGCAGTAGCAAATATCCTAACATGTTCTTCTTTATAAAAGTTTATTTAATGGCAGCTGAAACACATTAGCCTCCACTGCTACAAAACTAATGAGAATTTATTTCCTCTGGCTTGATTATTCATCCCACTCTAGAATTGTTTTGAAGTCATAAGTCTACTTTTGTACATATTTTCCTCCTTGTACACTGCTTTACCAGATTATACCTCTGATTTGTTACATTATCTATCCATGATCATCAACCATGCAATTCCTGCTCTCAGTTGGTCTCTCAGTACAACAGGCTAGGGTGCATGGCCACTGAACATCACTGTCATATGAACATGTCTTGTCAAGATTTACCCAACTGCCAAGTTTGATTTAATCCATATTTATGCTCCCACCCCCAACATAGCATAATTTAACATATTCTTCAGATATCTTCACAAAATGGATTTAATAAAAATCAATTTACGCTTGTTTATGCTATAATGTTCATAAGCCAGTATAAATAAAAACTGGAGTTGAGATCTTTGACCAAATCAATGTCAGAATGCTAACAATCAACAATGATATAGGTTAAATTTTTTATGTACAAGTCACTGTACTTTACATTCCATGAAGAACAAAAATGCAAGTAGTAACCTCTGTCGATATCATGGTCAAGTGGGTAGGTTTGGTTTTTAAACTTGCTCACAAAATAACAGACATTTCAATTCAGGAACAATTACAGACATGCTGGAGATATCCGAGTTAAAATCCAATGCCAATGCCAACATTCTTTGAAGAAGGGTAGCAATACAAAATTAACACACAGACCAGCTCAGGCCGGCTCTGCCATTGATAACTTCACTTGCTACATTTTCCTCCACACAATATAGCAAATGTGTTATGGTGCCATTAAAAGCAAGAAGAAAACTTTGTTCAAGTTGGGCATTATCATGACCATGATGGATGTCATATCAGTACCATTTACGTTTAGGACCAACTAGATTTAAAAAATCTTTAAGCTAAAACCCCATGTCAATATTTTCATTTGTTTAAGAGGAGCAGTGTCATGATTTTCAAGATATCATGGTAGACATAATGGATGCCAGATTGGCACCATTTTCACTCAGACCAACTAGATATCATAAGTCTTTAAGTGAAAACATGTTGTCACTATGACCATCTGTTTAGAGGGAGTAACAATAATAAGATTTCCAAATGACCATTCAGCTGGATGTTAGATCAGTACCACTTTCATTTAGAGCCATCAGTAAGTTATAAGGGCTTTAGTGATATCATCAGGTCAGGAAGAGCAGTGATAACAATACTTTTAAGATGGCTGCAATGACTGGAGGTTTATGGGGTGCCATTTTCATTTAGGACCAACTACACCTAGCAATGAAACTGTATGCAAAGTTGCATGATTTTTCTCCACATACTTTATGAAGAGTAACAGTGACAATCAACTACTACTGATTGATGGATGGATGATGTTACACATGCACATCGCATAAGCTCTTCTGGTCTTTGACCAAAACAGCTAAACATCTTAGTTCAAGATATATAGTACTCATATATAACTCAGCAATAACCTAATTACCTACTATGGTAACACTTATCAATATAGTACCTGACATCATCCAAAATATTGGATCCTTTCATGGGGGTGGTATGTATCTCGATTTTAATTTTTTTTAATTGAGATTCTTCCATCGTTGGTGATTCCAAGTCATCCAAGTCTCTCATGCTACTCTGTGACTGACTGGACTGCAATTATAAAAGCAGTCATTTAAGTATATTATATCTATTATATACATTTATATTGGTCTATTTTTACAACCATAATAAAAATGTTTTGCTAAGAACAAGATTTGCATCTAAAATGCAATATGGTATACCTTATTCGACATAATAATTACATGTCTCAGCATACAACTTCCATTAATAGAGTACTCAGCCATGCCTTATGAGTGTGAAACAGGTATAAAACCTGCTGAAAACATCATGATTTTCTTGGAACTTACACCATACATGTCCTTAAATTATAGGATTCAACTTAAATAACCCACATTATCAGAAAGAACTATATGCTCAGTTCCAGTCATATTTTAGATATGACCCCAAATTAAAGAACTTTTCAAGGTAGCCACCAAAATTCTAGCAGTTTTCAAGACTGTGTTTACCTTTATCAGCTATCTGCAGTATGCAATTTGGACAGAGTGTACTGTCATTATCTTAGCAGTGTTCTTTGAACACTAATGTCTTTAAGCATCATTTAAAGTTCACCCTCAATTCTTCAGTGTAAACCTAACACTTTATGAATTACCTTCAGGTGGGAAAGTTTACAAAGGACATTTTGCAGAGTACTAAATTTATGAGAGACAAATAATTCTTCGTTATCCATCAGTGTAAGTATGGAAGATTCCACCTTTGAGATCATCATTGTCTGTCAGCAAAGCACTGTGTCTGATGCAAAATTCCGACTCTTTGGTGGAATTCTTCCTATCTTATTCCAGTGCATATGAAGGATTCTAATCATCTTTTATAGTGCACGTAAGAACAAGTTAACACAAGAGAATATCAATATGTAGCACTCTGCAGTATCATACCATGTTTTTCTTCTTTTGTTTGGCAGCTACCAACTCCAGGTCAATTGTATGTTGTTTCAATTTCAGCAGCTCTTGATGCTTGGCAATAATCTCCTGCCTCATTCTGTCCTCCTGCTGTTCTAAACTGTCCTCTTCCTCATCATCAACCTCATTCACCTTGGCCTCTGCTGACTGAAAACAGTAGTTTCCATAGTTATATACTTCCTACACCTGGTATCAAACAGATTTTTTAATTGCAATGTCCCAAAATTTGAAAATTTGCATTCTACTTGTTAAACATCTATTAATTCCAAACACAAATAGTGCCATGGAGTAAGTCTAGATAAAGAGGCAGATACAGAAAGATCAACATTGGATGTAAAATTGACACCATTTTCATTTAGGACCAACTGGACATCATATGAAGTCTTTTGGCCATAACAATATTTTAAAGATGGTGGTCATAATGGATGTCAGATTGGGACCATTTTCATTTGGGAACAATTAAAAAGTCACTATGCAAAACCCCATGCTGATCTGACCATTCCTTCCAGGCAATGTAGGAATAACAAGATTTTCAAGATGGCTGCCATTACAACCATATTGGATATAAGATCAATCCCATTTTAATTTTACACCAACTAGAGATCTTAAGAAGTCTTTTAGTGAAAAAGACCATGCTGCTCTCTTACAGAGGAATAGCAATAACAAGATTTTCAGGCTGGCCATTGGGGTGGCCATACTGGATAAAAGCACCAATTTCACATAGGACCAACTAGACCGCAGGATGAATGATTGCATAAAATTTCATGGCACTCCTCCATGTAGTTTAGGAACATTAGTGATAACAAACTTGTACTAACTTGTAGAATGTAACAAGAACGTAGTGGAAAGTAGGTCATTTTGACATACTTCATCCTTCAATATAACCATTTAAATAGCATTTCTTGAAAAGAGAGAATGCACATATAAAAACCTCATCCTATGTTTATAAACCCCTATCATGTGTGGGAAACTCTTCATAAAATGTGTTTCACCATGAAAGTTGTCTTTAACAACACCTGATGTGTAGCAAGCTCTCTTTTACTTATTCATTTGCAAGTGGGCACATGTTTTAAACAGTTCCAGCTAGCTACAAATGCCCAAAACAAAGTGGATCAATGATACTAGGAAAGCTAAGATGGGCTCTATCATGTATATTAATATGATTTGGTTTGGTTTGGTGTTTTAAAGCACATCAACACAAGGTTATTTAGTGCTGAGGTAATTGAGTAAAGAACACACAACAGTTGCCAAGCCAGGCTAATCAAATCACAAGATTTGAACCCACACTCTTTTGTTTGCCAGTTCCATACATTACCCAATGAGCCCGTGCAGCTTTTTGAAGTATAATATAAACTTAATGCAAAATGCAGCAAGCAATAAATGAGTGATAAAACAGTGGGATATATCATAACATTTATCCTCATAACAATCAAGTCTCACAGTTCTCAAACACATAATACACTGGCATCAGCTGAGAAAATATATTCACCAAAGCCAGTTTACAGACTCTATCATCTACAAGTGTTTACTAGTGCCTATGTATTGAGAATAATCCTAATAAAAGATTACAATAGTCAGTAACAGAGACAAGTAACATGAAAGGATAATTTTATGCCTGACCCATGTTTAATAGTCCTCTTTGTAGACACTAGTAGGGTATAGCTGATATGGGAGATTATTGACCATTGGGTATCAATGACAACTACCAAAAGGGACATGGTATGCATTCTTAAAATAAACTTCCTTATGAGAGTACCATGAACATGACCTCAAAATCTACAGGTTTCTTTTTAACCTAAAGTGCAAGCCATCCGATGTTTTGGACAAGAAACTTGTTCTAGCTAAATACTTTTGTGTAAAAGTAGTTTATCTTTATATCAAAATGACCATGACCTTTGACACCAAAATATCACTCTTCCTTACCACAAGGGTAAGCCCTCCAAACTTTAGTTAATGTATGTCATCCTGAACTAAAGTCATTGTGCTAAAAAGGGTTTTCTATTTGACCTTTCTATGTGACCTTGACCTTTAATATTTTGATCCCAAAATTAACAGGCTTCTTTCTGAACCAATGTTAAGCCATCCACAAAACAGGTGAAGAACAAGAACATTATCAGTGCAGAAACAGTTCTACATCCAGTAACCCTAAAATAAAGAGGTTTCTTCATTATTCCAAGAGGAAGTCATCAAAATGGTTTGTCAAAGACTATGACTTTGAACAAAGTTATCATACAGAATATTTATTCCCTCTTTCAGTCACAGTGACTTTGATCTTTGACCCCATAATCGATTAGGCTTTCCCTTATTCCAAATGTAAACCATCAATAAAGTTTGAAAATGTAGATATCTTATACAAAAGCAACTGTACAGAAATGAAAAACATAGCAATTGGACAGATGATAAATGTGTGATCCACATTTTGGCAGGTTTATGAATGCTCTTTAATTAATTTTGAAAAAATTAAAATAGTGTTTCAAGAATAAGGTTTAGTTAAGTTAATACTGGCCAGAAATGCATTATTCATGTATCCATTTGACCTGGATTTTAATCAAACATCAATTCATCCCAAAAAAGTTCACTTAGGTAGCTTCAAATCTTAAAAAGAAGTTTTAAAAAAAACTTCATATAGAAGAATTTAAGAGGAAAAGCAGGGCCATAACTCTTGTAAAAAGATAAGTCAAGGAGTGCAAAAAGTTCATGGTGTGCCAAAAGTCAAACTTGTTTAAAGTCTTGTAAAGATACATATTAAATTTACAAACTAAATTAGGATGATGGACCGTCAGAGGCCTTTAAGTGATATAATGGAATGCATGAAATCAAATTAATTCAAGGTCACATTAATGAACAAATGCATGCAAAATCTGGTTGAAATCCAATAAACCTTGGTAAAATTATGATGCAACGGCAAGTCTACATCCAACCATTCTCAGAAAGGTTGTTTTCCAGAAACCAAATTGATCATGTGTGGATGAAAAGCCAGTAAGATGTCAGGTAGATTAAAACTGTAATGTCAAACAACTCTGCTGCCTTGATTGATGTACTTGATGCTACTTGATGTAAATATACCTGTTGCCTTGACTGAAGAAATCTTGGGTCAACATGAGTGCTGCCCTGTTCTGGTGGTGTTGCTGTTATTGGCCATGCGGGATCCAAGTGGCTGTTTATCTGCACATCTATGCTGTACAATTTGCTGTTGGGAAAAACACCAACCCATGTCCGTCGCACTTTATACAAAGCTGCACGTGTCTTTTTATCCACCTACACAGACAAAAGAATGTTACCTTGCAAAGTTGTATTGAAAGCTTTTTGTAATGGTAGCCTGGTACCTCAGGCCTCCCATGATGCATTGCACATGAGGCCAGGCACACACCAGTGAATGGCCAATACCAATGGAGAAATTCAAGAAGGCATATGTAATGTTAAAATATCAAACACCTGTTTAGTTTTTCTTTTCTATATGACATACCCCAAAGAGAAACCTTACTAATGACAGTACTGCATAGCAACATTTTAAATCAATATGCAGTACCTCTTTGACATAGCTCTAACATAACCAAAATGCTTTTGACAACCGAGCTCTAACACAAGCAAAAAGCTTTAACAACAGAGCATGAAATACCTGATTAAAGTGATTTCTAAAATTCCCAACTCATTTTTGTATCACCACCGCCATCTTGAATTTTGAATTTATCCACAATGATCAGCCAATCAGTGTTGCATGCCTGGCCTTGTATGCAAGGCACCAAGGGAGGCCAGGTTACCCGACCATTTGTTGTGGAAGTGTTTTGCTTTGTAGTCCATTTTAGACTTCTTTCTATCAATGAGAAATGCTAAATGTTTAACCTCTTCAAAGCTTTAAGGTGTATGAATGTTAAACTCTTCACCATGGTGCAAAATTTTTAAACCTCATTACTTTGTTACCTCATTACAAAAGGTCACAGCCTCCATTCTGAACCAGTACTTGCTTACAAATGAATTGGCCTCTTCATTAACTCCAAACTTCGGTCATGGCAAATGGTCAAGAACTAAATGTTATATTGGGAAAACCAAATTTATTCAACTTGTATGTTACAATCCATACACATGTCAGCTTGACGTAAGGCTCATCTGCTGCCTCCATGACAAAACAGGTTTACTGACTGAAAGAAAAAAAACTGCAGTCCATATATCCCTTGTCCTAAAATCCGCTGATGTCCTGTTTACCATTGGGTGATAACGCATAACGCCTAAAATTTCCCATAATTCATTAGAAAACTTTACATTCTTCAGAAGATCAAAGATGATGTCTTGTGATTTGACTGCTCATTTTTTTTCTCCTCATTTTCAACCACAGCTTGTTTGTTTGTTTTTTAACAGATAATTCTTTTTCAAGTATCAACTGGCAGATTTTGGAATTTCTTACTTTATTTAAATCATATGCAGTGGTAATTTATTCAATTCTTCCATTTAAAGCCTTTTTAAAAATACCTTGGAAATCGTTCTATCATCTCAAAAAACCCTCCAAGTAATTTAGGCAGTGTAGAGATAATAAACTTGTGCTAACAGACACACAGATGATAGACCATCCTGTAAACTAACAACATCTGCCCAGGAAAAGCAGCCATCACACAGAATGGGTGATATATATAAAAATATGAATGATAAATAATGACACTGCTTCAATATATGAGGAATCAAAATAATAATGAAACAACAACAAAAAAGAAAATGGAATATAACATTTCATGCGAGCAAGCATTTATCCAACATTTTACACAAAGCAAACTCAATAGATTTCTGCCATATTTTATTCAAAACCTATGAAAAACAATCATAATGTATCACAAATCACAAACATATACTAAATCTATTTGTATTCATCAACATTAGTAGTAGTATGAAACTGACTCAAAGATAATTTCCTTATTTGTCATTACCAACAAATTTCCAATTTTTATACATCATTTGGAAAGCATTGAATATGCAAAGATAATTTAGTACCTTGCATTCATTGTGTAAGAAAAATATTGAGAGAGAGAGAAAAAAAAATGATAAGAGCATGTAGATATACAAATAAATAAGCACAAACTTTGAACATAGCCTAATCCATGTAATCGCCTGGTATGGCTTGGTGAATAATAGCTGTATAAGAAAAATACAATTCCTTATATGTTTTATTTGCCTTAGCTATATTTATCCTAACCTTTTCAAAGACTGAGGTAAAGGTATGAACTATGTTCTTCATTAACAAAGACTTGTACGACGACTGGTTGAGATCTTTGACGATTGAGTCAATCAGGTAAATCGCTGGTAACTTTCCACTTGGTTTGACCTGGCAATGAGAAAATGAAATTTTTTATTATATTGAGAAAAATGAAAACTTGTGTTTTACATCATCCATCTTCATATTGTAATAGCGTCATATTACAACAACTATCAATTAAGTGGATGTTTCCTATAGTTGCAGAAAGTAAAAGCAAAGCAAATTAGAATGGTTAAAATATGAAACCAAAAGTGCACAGTGCTTTTTGCAACCACTGAAAATGAACTGTTTATGAACTGGACAAAATTAAATAGATACATGTTGTTAATTATTTCAAGTTCCAAATGAACTAAGTGAAAAAAATAAAAAATTAATTAATTTACTTATAAGCATTAACAGTTTCACAAACATAAAATGTATCACCACAAAGAAATAATTAGATAATGATGAACAGTATGTTTTCTGTTGCCTACAAAGTGTTCCTTCATTTAAAGCAAAGACATACTAACATTCTATGACATGCCATGGCATATCCACATCAATTTGGCACAATCCTCATTCCTCTTGCAGATCGTGATCATGGGGTTGTAACCCAAAATCTGCAACGTGATATGTAATGGGTCCTACACGTGCAACTTGAAATTTAACCTTAGACTTCATTCTAAGGACCCCCGGCATGAGACCCAACAATATCACAACCAGTATATCTGATGGAAGCCAGTATATCTGGTGGAAGAAGAACCCGGGAAACTACTGGCAAACTTTCTCACATATACATGCTGTTAGGATAAGACATGGGTGTCATTGATCAGTCAAGACTAACTTGACCACCAGGGGACCACTGTTCAAATAAAGCTGTGATAAGATAAAGTTTTAAGATCATGGGGGATATACTGGTTTTCAGATCAGCACCATTGTAATTTAGGATAAGCTAGACATCATAAAAACTGTTTTAGTCAGTACACCCCATGTTGATATGACTATACATGTAGTAAAATTTAATAATTTCAAAACAGCTGCCATGGCATCATATTAGACAACAAATTGGCACATTTAGGATCAACTAGACATCATAAGAAGTATCCCAGTGAAAATCCCAAGCTGATATGACCATCCATGTCATTGTAAGAATCATAACAAGATTTTCAATATGGTTGCCTTGACATCCATTTTGTACTTCAGATCTGTACTACATTATCATTTAGGATAAACCCGACATCATAAGAGGTCTTTCAGAAGGAGTAGCGATAACAATATTTTCAAGACTGGGTGTCTTAGAATTGTCTTAAAAGCTTGATTACTCACCTCATGAACATGGGTAAAGATTGATAGTATTGAAGTACCATTGTACATGCTGTCTGCAGTAAAAGTCATACAGGTCATGTATGTGCATTTACTCATCGCAAATTAACTGTAAACAGTCGTTGTAAAATTTAATACAAATTTTGTTTAACAAAAAAACATTCAGTCCTCATTATTGAATGATCTTATCAGCAAGAAACTTCTAGAAGAAAATTATCGATTGCTATGGATTTTTACAATGATAGCTAGACATTATATGGGTCTAGAAAAGGGCATGTCGAGTCACAATATAGAGTAGTATGCATTTGTTTATCAACACGATTAGGTTTCATTGTGACATCACAGCGAGCAACATTTAATCCGGTTTGTACTGGATCACACCTTTAGGTTTATCTCTTTCAACAAGTCCGCGTCCTGCAACACTGATTTTGCTGTATGTATTTTTCAGGGCGTATAAATAATGACCTTCCAAAGGAATATGGATGTATGAGGATCCGAATAAAGCGAATAATTGCTATTATGATTTTTACTATAGTTCTTCGGCCAATTTTACGGTCTAAAGGCTGTGTGACGATGGAGGGGTGTGACGTCAAACAAACAACAGCAGTGCATCTCCCAGACAAAATGCAAACAAAGTTGTGTCGCAGTTTCACCAAGGGAGGAAAACAACATTGAAAAATATATTCATGATATGTGTTCCTTGGATTTTAAGTATTTTTCCTAACCATAATTTTTCTCGTTAGAATAGGTTTCCAGAAGACTAAACCCGGATTGGTCAATACATTTTTAAGTATGAAAATTCAGAAGAATTATGTTGTGTTTGTCTATACAAAGTAGTTTAAAACCAATTTTATTGTTAAAAATTGGAGGAGGGAGCTAAGCTTTGTGCCGTCATATATGAGATCTGGGTTCTTGTGACGAGCGGGGACGGGGTAAAAAAGAATCCGCCAAAATCGCGTTGTGTCATATATGAATGGATCCTTAACCAATCAAACCACACTGACACTCAATCTGATCGTTATAGAAGTATCAGTGAAACTGGTCTTTTTCGCCAATAAAAATGAATGCTTCCTTACAGGTGCTATTGAATGGAGACACAAGTACACTGTGAAAACATCCATATTGTATTTATTTGATATTTGATGAAGTATATAAAAATGCAAAGTCTTAACGGTTTTAATAACTGTGTTAAATTGATGAACATACCATGCGACATATTGATATGATTACGTTAAAATACCAATAACCCTCTAAATACATGTATTAATTATAAAAACGCTTCTAACGGAAAACAGATGCCCCACAAGGTATCTGACTATTGGGTAATTCAAAGAAATAGGTGTTCAAAATCAATCATTAAAAATACTTTTTCCATCATGGAATACTACATATCTTTAAAAAGGTCCGAAGTGTATTCTACAATTAACAAATTTAGGCGGCACCCCCACCTTCGAGAAAAATTATGTTAATGAATATAGGTAGGATTGCAGAAATAATGTATGAGTTTTCACACATTCCAATTATGTTTCAGTGCAATATGAGAGCTGAGCAATTGCGCGCGTGGAATAGACCATGCTGGTTGTACATTGTTTCCAAGACATTGAAGGTTCGCAGACTATCTATTCAAAATGCTGTAAAAATGTAAATGGTCGTTTATAAATTCATGTTAAGCTTATTCACCCACTTATTTATATGATAGAAAATGAATCCAAAAGCAGACAATAAATTAACAGAAACTAGAGGTTTGTTAATGTTTGCATCTATCAAAAATATGGTCTATCCCATAATATGGCTTGCTTTTACTGCCTTTTACAGCTGATTCAATAAGCTCATAAAATATTACTTTTAAGTTCTGAAGAATTAATTGCACATATATTTAAAACAGGATGTTACTCAAATTATGATTTTGTTTTGTTTATCTATATATGGCACTGACAAATCGGACTGATTGGCCTTCTGAGAGAGTGTCGGCGTATGTTAATGAAACTGTAGGGTGTCAGCAAATAAGTGGCTCATAAAATCAGTACGTCATATTCATTGGAAGTAACTCCATTTAATTATCTCAGCCAATTATATTACTGAGGGATCACAATTGGGGGGTGGGCGAGGGACTGAGTAGTCTAAAGCGCTTGCCTTTACCGATCACTACCGTCTCATCTGTCAGTTTGGGTTCGAGCCTAGGGATCGGCCAATGTGGGTATGTGAGAAAGCTTGCTAATAGTTTCCCGTAGGTCAGTGTTTTTGTTTTTTTTTAACCAGGGTTTTCCGGGATTTTTACTTCACTGGTTATACCGGCCGCCATATATAGCCTATCCTGTGCTGAAATATGGCGTTAAACCCACAACAACTGCAAATGATCTATATAGTTGAGATATAGGCAAATTTTACTTAAGGCATATTAAGACATATTATTCTCTTGATTACAAAATGTGAAGAATTAGCTCTCGAAAGTCTAGTTAGTTACATTTTAGAATATGCATGAAAAGTATATATATATATATATATATATATATATATATATATATATATATATAAATATATATATATAAATTGGAGAATTACGGGGGGTTCTGATAATATTTCTTTATTGAATTTTTTTTATATCTAAACCACACAACCAATTGCCGCTTATGGTAGTCAGTTTAAATATACAATCCAATATATGTGGCGATGGGGTATACAGCAATTTGTTTATCACCGTAATTACTATTTGTTTTAATGTATTGGATAGAATTAGTTATGTTTGTTTTTTTCAGCGCAAGAAAAGTTTCAATAACAAAATCGCAGCTCCCCTCGCTCCCAAAATGAAGGGTAGGTCCTTTAAAGGAAAGTGTCATCACATTCGCAACAATGACACGTCTACACAACCTACATAACCCGTGTTTTAACAGTAAACTTCATCCAGGTCACGTAGATGCATTAACTCAAATTAAATTAAATTTTAACTATGGTTCTGAAACCGCCATAATAATTCGCATACCATCATATTTGTGTTCCCCCACCCACCCTTAAAATTTAAAAACATCAGACATAATACAATTGCACAAAGCTTAGTCATTTCATTCATCAATTTAGTATGTCTAACCTGATATTTCCGGGGAGGGGGCGAAGACACTGTCAAGTTTCTGGTGTTTCGAATATAACGGGTTTCTCTAGTAGCATGATTGCCATATTTGCATGTACTCAAATACACTAAAATATACTCCAATACACTAAAATATACTCAAATACCATGAAATATAATCAAATACGATCAGATATACTCATTAAATATATCTTTGGATGTGCATTTACTTACATACAGAAATTTTTTAAAACGGTAATTGATGAATGTAAATACTGCATTCTTCCACTTTGTTTTTGACTATTGACGTGATTTGCATCCACTCCAATAATAATTTTAGCACGTGACATGGACTGAACATGTTGTCCGTAAATGGTATATGTACGATAAGACTAACATGGAAACATACGACGTTTTCACGAACCTTTCTTTCCATTTCCTCTTTTTTTTTTTCTTTTTTTTTTTTTGTTGCTTTGAAAGCATAAAATGTAATAAAGAATATAATGGATAGTTTCATTGAAAGCATAGAATGTAATAAAGAATATAATGGATAGTTTCATTGAAAGCATAAAATGTAATAAAGAATTTGATGGATAGTTTGATTAGTTTATAATAATTTAAATTCATGAAATCATTCACTTAGTTGAACAATACTGACATCTTAAGCACGTTTTGACCGAGTCTTTTTATTTTTGATCATTTGATGTTATAATGTCATTAAAATATTATAAATTCAAATAATTAAAATAGGAACGAAGCATATGGTCTTATTTCTGAGTAGACATCTAAGAAAATAAATTGACTTCACAATAGTTTGGACATTTGTTCATTATATACGTAAAGGCATATTTATATAGTTTATTGGAATAAGAGTTAGTTGTCCGGATGAATACCTGAACTTTCATAAGATGCTTTTGTAATGTTGAGTAAAGTATTCTCAGTGAAACCTTAATTTCTGCTAATTAGCGAAAAGTATTTTTAGTGACACCAAAATTTCTAGTTTGTAACTCATTACAATGAATGGTGGAAATTTTGCATTACTATCATATAATTCGTGAGTCGATTACGTTATGGGCCGATTTGGGTAGGCCAAGTTAAGTATGGTCCGAGTAATCCCGGAATCTTATAAAACACGTAAGAAAGTATATGATATACTTAAGTACACACATGTAACAATAAAGTTCTAATGCCAGTGTGTAATTAGATCAATATTGAGAAACATAAAGAATCTATTAATTATTAACATGTAGAGAAATACAAAATAGTACTAAACAGTGAAACCAGTTACACGGATTCATCTGCAGGTTTAAACTATGTTTCATTTGAGAACTAGATCTAACGTCACACAATCAGTACGATGCTGCTGTGTAAATAACACAGTATAAGTATACTTTTAATATTAAAAATGATGTATTTTTATCTCATCTGAGTATATGAGTGTATCTGAGCAAAAAGACACACCCGCACTAAATTGCTTCAAGAAAGAAAGTCTATCTTAACAAACAACAAGGTAGTACAACGCGCGCTACTTTTATTTGACAGCACTGCGCGCGATATTCAATCCGATTTGTACTCGATCACACATTTGGGTTGACCTCATCCAAAATGTCCACATAAGTTAGCATTGGTTTTGCCGTAAATATTTCCAGAAACGTGTAAATAATGACTTTCCAAAGGAATATGGATATTTGAGAAGCTAAATAAAGTAAATTATTGCCAACTAAAAGTATATATAATCAAATCATAACAAATGACACCCGTTAATGAAATAGTCGGTTCTGAATGCCTACACGACATGTATGACTTTTACAATAATCTAGATCAGTATGAAAAAGAATAAACCACCTCCGTGTTACATTGAAAGAAAAGAACAATCCGTGTTATATAGATGGAGAAGAACACTCCTTGTTACATAGATAGAAAAGAACACTCCGTGTTACATAGATAGAAGAGAACACTCCGTGTTACATAGATAGAAAAGAACACTCCGTGTTACATAGATAGAATACCCAAATAAATAGAAAGTAACCTCGGGTCTCAGTAGATAGTTATTGCAAAAATATTAACCTTTATAGAAAAAATTAAAATAAAATTTTATAAATACCTTCTGAACATGTGCTTCAATAATGCGAACGATCTCAGGAGCGTATTGTACACTGTCTTCAGCCAGCATGGTCAAGAATTTTATCTGCGGTTTACTATATTCCTTCAGGTCCACCAAAGCTTTAGCATAGTCTACACTTGCCTCTTCTGGTGTCGCCATGTCTGTTGCTAGATCCGTGGATCAGAATGCAGGATAACTGAAGGTTGCCTGATAAATAGTCAAGTACCTGACGTCATTGCATAATTGATTGGTTGATAGGCGCCGGATATAAAAGTTATCCAATCAGCGTAGCTGAGTTCCTGACCCTTCAGGTAGCTACCGGTATCTTAATGAGGGGGGGGGGTCTAACTTATATTAGTGATTCATTATCCTGAGTATACAGGCTATAGAACCACTACAATACACTGTCTTTGGTATGATGTCTCGAGTGCAAGTTCGTTCATAAAGTCTTAATAAAAAATAAATTTAGAATGCCCATTTTCAAATCATGTATATTGAAAACTACTCGTTAATTTCTTACATGGAATATTCATATTGGACTAACAGAGTAACAAATGTTTCCCTTTGACCTGAAAAGTCAAAGATTTATGTCACACTACTAACAACATTTCGTTTTATTTCACTTTGCTAGATTTGTTCTTTTCCAAGCATCAAGTGCCAGTAAAAGAGAAACACATTATCATGGTGCGGAGGGTGTAGATATGTTTTGTTTTTAAAAAATAAATCCGTTAAATTTTACCAAAGTGTAGCTATACAATGAAGAATGTTCTGCTAGATGAATGCATTCCAAAAATATTCCAACTTTAGGCGTGGCTTATTTAAAAACCTTGGTTTGCACATATAGATTTGTCTACTTTCAGCTGGATTGTACATGTTGTCACTTTGCAAATAATGCATGTGTATCCACCCATGAATTACTTTTCACAGTAGGTGACAGTAACACCCACTCCATAAGTCTTTGGAGATATTTAAATTTTGAGTGGGAAACTCTTTTATAAGACTATGTTTATAAACCATAAGCCTGCATTGACTTTTAATACCCATTTGACTTGACAAGGTTATACCAGAGTGCCGATACATTGCAATGAGCTTCCCCTTCCCAGGGAATACAACTGTACCGTCGTCAATTATGTGAAAAGAAACTTATCTATCATCACATATCGTACGCTGTTGTTATTTTGGGGTTTAACGCAATCTTTCAGCGCAAGATAGGCTATACATATCGGCCAATATAACTAGTGGAAGAAGAACACGGGGGAAAAACCCGGTATAAGAAATACTGACCCACGGGGAGCTTCTTGCAATCTTTCTCACCTAATTCATACGCTATGATGTAGCACACATATCCACAGTGTGTATCGCTCATGTTGACATAAAACATTAACACATTGTTCTTGAACGCGAAGATGTATAAACGAACAGTGTTTCGGTTTCAACATGTTGCCATTGGATCTAACAAATATCACAAGAGAGAGAGAGAGAGAGAGAGAGAGAGAGAGAGAGAGAGAGAGAGAGAGAGAGAGAGAGAGAGAATAACAATTGCTTCGAGATAACAGGAATTCATGAACGAAACAGGGTACGGTGCAAAATAACAAAGACTGTATTACATCGAGATTAACAATATAACATCGACAAAATAAATAATTAAATAAATAAATAGGTAAATAAATAAATAAATAAGTAAATAAATAAACAAACACATGCATACATACATACATACATACATACATACATACATACATACATACATACATACATAGTGCAAATTACAATAGTATTGCTAGCAAGGGTTACAAAAATATTCCTAAGGACAATTGATGTATTCTGACGAAATGAATACGCAAATATTCATATCAGTGCAAACATTCATAAAATGATCCCCCAAATTTTCAAGCTAACAAACAGGTCACAACCTCACAAGTGTATTCCAGTTTTTAGCATTAAATTATATTTGAAACAATTATAGATACAAGAACTGACCAAGTATACTTTTATATTTGCATATAATTTATCTACTTTAAATCGGTAGATGTTATTGATTGCTAAAATTCCTCTTTTATGGGGAGTTATCAAAAAGCTTTCAGCTTCTACTGAATCGCAATATATATTATATTTGTATAAATCATACATGAAAAATGTTTTTTTGAATAAATTCCGTTTCAACAAATTAATGGGGTATACAATATTTTACCATATGGACATCAATGCTTGTTTTATCAATAATGATAACAAGGTGGTAAACAATGAATTAACACACCTCATTGAGAGAAATAAACCCGTTCTTTCAGCTTGGGCTATCAAATACAATGGTTATTTTATTTTCAAAGCAAGACGACCCCGGAAGTTGATTCTGAATTCTTTTAAGTATGCCTATTTTTTTTTTTTAAATATCAATACAAAGTAGGCTCTAATTAGAAAAACCTACCTTGGTTTTTTTTTACCGGTATTCACCTGCATTTGAAAAAAAATAATTGAGCAAGTGGGACTCGGTAAGTGACACTTTGAACACACATTCACTGAAAGCTATTACGCAAATGAGTAGATTTTGTGACATGATTACAGAAGTTCAATGCTAATTAAATCATCGGGCTAATTGGCACTGAGCAAATACGCTAATCCATCAAAAGAGCCGAGTTAAAAAAAAGTGACTACTGCCATTAGAAGCTAATGGATTTGCGATAGCACATAACAAAAGGAAATATTAATTGTGAATTAGACCTGGATTTCGAAAAAGGCAAGTATAAATGTATACATCAAATCAGAATTTCAAACACAGTGTACAGCAAAACACAAAATACAATACCAATATACGAGTTTTTCGGACTAGTAAACATCCGAGAGTAAGAAAAAACCAAACATTGACTGACAAATTTCAATCTGTGGCAAATTGTATTTATTTTAAAATTTTAAATTATTTAACTCCAAATAAACTTAGATATTAGTATAATGAATTCCGCAGTGAAACAGACAAACGCATTGCGTACCATAATCTGCATGTATTTCCACTATTACATCTTAGATTGATACAATTTTGTTCTTCAAAGCTTTGACGTTAGAAAGAAAGGCGTGGAAAAAATATTAAACGCTTTGTAGTTTCAACCATATTTATTTGAAAAACTTTGTCAAATGCAATTACAAACATATGATTTGAGGGATTCAGCATAATAAGCTTATTAGCACTATCTACCCAACGAAAAAGAAAATACAGCATCAAAGATCTCGATGCCGGTACCAATAGTTTTAGAGAAAGTATGCATACACTTACACACAACGCATAACAATGAATAAAAACTTATTAAATGTGATTCAAATGGTTGTGAGTTCAGTCAATTAATTGGACCGCTCTGGTGACCTAGTGGTTAGAGTGTCCGCATCGGATGCTGGAGGTCGCTGGTTCGAACCCCGGCCGAATCATACCAAAGACTTTTACAAATGGTACTAACAGCTGCCTCGCTAGGCGCTCAGCATTAAGAGGTTAGTGTTAGGACTGGTCACCCTGGTGTCAGGATGATGTGACTGGGTGGGACATGATGCTACATGTCTGTGGCATGATGCCCGAGTGTCACACTGCATCGTAGCCATATGACTGAAAAATTGTTAAAGCAACCGTAAAGATCGAAATCACACACACACACACACACACACACACACAGAGGCAGAGTCAATTAATTAAATCTCTTAGTCATCCTAACATAATTTTGAACAGTTAGAAATATTTGTGTGTTGTTTTCTGCAGTTAACATAGGGTTGCCAAATAAAAATATTTCAATCGTAAGAGCGAAAGTGAGCGTGTATTGGATTTGATTTGTAAAAACTGAATATTTGGAACAGTCTAGAAAAAAGTGTTTTGCCTTCTCAATTTCACCGCAGGAGCAATACTTATTATCAGATACATGATTCGTACATAAACCAAATTTAAATTACTGCAATTTCTTCTTAGCCAAGAATGCATGATCTATGACATTCTTTCACCAGCGTACTATTAATATGAAGTGGTTTCTTTATCGCGATTTTTAAAACAATATTTTTAATAATTTAATTTTCGAATGACTTTATTCTTACATCCTATATTTAATACCCTTATTAATTATTTTACATCGATATTATTATCAAAAAGATGTCAAAAAACTGAGGTCTAAATACCCAAAACTTGTCCATGAACACCCCGTGACCAAGAACAGTACTTTAGAAATTAATTGATGGTATCATATTCGATAAATGTGTAGTTTAATTTTGCAAATGCATGCTGTATTAGGGTATGAAATAAAATGCTTAAGCCTTCATCTTAAAAACAACAAAACACTAATTACTGTTAATAACTTGTGCTGCTTAAACTATTCATTCCAGATCATTGAAGTTTGCATATTGAGCAAACTTGATGAGATGATGTTTCTAGTGCAAAACACAGCGATGTTCAGAATAAGTCACTGTGACATACTTTACCCAATTGATATTGCTATTATTATTATTATTATTATTATTATTATTAATGATTGTTTGCACATCTCTGTCAACCAGGACAGTTATACACCCACTAGACCGCTCCGGTGGCCTAGTGGTTAAAGCGTCCGCCTCGGATGCGGGAGGTCGCGGGTTCGAACCCCGGCCGAATCATACCAAAGATTTATAAAAATGGTACTAGCCGCTGCCTCACTTGGCGCTCAACATTAGGAGGTTAGTATTAGGACTGGTCGGCCTGATGTCATGATAATGTGATTGGATAGGACATTATGCTATATGACTATATATATATATATTATGACTATAAACTACGCTGCAAACATTGTAGCGATATGACTGAAATATTGTTAAAGATAAGTTATAAATCCAAGCTCCAAGCACACACACACACACACACACACACACACACACACACACACACACTTAATGTATGGAACTGCCTGAGGCAAATAGAAAATCATATCTCTTTCAGTTTCTTGTGTATTGGACTTAATGGTGATGTTAGAATTCTGTTCACATATAGTAAATCAATACCTTAGGTATACAGAACACAGTATTTGTGTTTTCACTTCCATGTCATTTGTCAATTAACTGTATCATAAGAAATTTATCTAATGTATGATTAACATATACAAAACAAATTGTGTAAAACATCCATTCTCTTTCCTTTCATCTATTTGTGTCCACACGATTGTAAACACTATACAGGTACCGTCCTAAAAATCAACGTCTATGTTTATTGTTTACAAATTTGGGTAGGTAGGATGGTTGATTCATAAAACAAAAGAAGAAAATTACTGTTATGTAAAACATTTTGTATACTGTAATAACGAATAGATTATATGTAGTACTTCACATGTGAACATCAGCAGATAAATGTCACAGAACCTATGTTTATTTCATGCCGAATGCCAAATCTTGTATCAGCTGTTCAAGGCCGAGTTGCCTTTGAGCCTTACCACCCTATTTTAGGTATTCAGACATTTATGTCGGGTCACAATCAGAGCCAATTGCTATCGAAGAGTCTGAATTCGCAGTGGCAGCATCGGGGAGTAGTCTGGTTCCCTGTTTCATGTGCTCCCTGCGTTGCACTCCGCTATCCGTATAATGGAGAGCAACGAAGCAGAAAACCCGACTTCATAATGTAGCCAGGGCCGTAGAGAGCGATCACGAGCCCTGGGATAAGAAAAACCCGGGTCTCTCCTAGTTCTTGTTCAAACAAAATTTTTCTTTAATTAAATTGAAAAGTGTTGTTCGGCCCGGGCCCCGGTGACATATCCCCGGTTGCCCCCCCCCCCCCCTTTC
>JAECUM010029926.1:0-20094 GCA_016617855.1 Megalonaias nervosa
GGGACCTCCAAAAGTTGAAAAAAATCGCTTAGATATCGAGAAAACAGGGGAGTGGGGGGGGGTAGGGAACTGGGCCGTTTAATGTCTGAATGCTCATTTTACAATCACGTCGATAATAATTTTTAATAACGCGCTTTTTCTAATAAAGTTGTTCCTTATTCTGTTTAAATAACATTTATTTTCAAAATGTTCTACATGTGAAAGATCATTCCACTGGTTTCAACAACCATCACGTGTACGCAAAACATCTGTGCATTACGTCACTGCTTTTTGTGTTCTTGATAAGTCTGGTTCCCGGAGTGGTATTTAATGGTGTCCTGCCAAATCGGGCGTCAAAAAGAGCGGGAAACTAGACTAACTGTCGATGCACCACCAAACAATATCCCTTTTCTTCAAAAACACGCGAAATTTATTTTGTGAGATGATCATCTACGTCGAATCTCAATTTTTGTATTGTTCAGTTAGCACAGTATTGATGTCATAATTTCATTGGAAGTAATAATGAAACTTATTATCATCCTTGAGGATATCTCTAAGTCCCAGTTCAAAAATTCTCTGAAACTCGCTTGCCCACAATGGTCCGTATCTGTGAAATTTAGCTCTTTATTTTATGAAGTATTCATTTCGCTTGGTTATCTTTGATCACAGTTACCAATGAGCCTGTTAATTTAAGGTAGTTTATGTTACATACACAGTAACATTTATAACAGTTATTGATCAAATGAATTGAGTTCACCCAACATATGACCGGGGCCGCTAGATTTTATATTTGTAGGATTTTCGTGCCTTTTAACTTTTCTTTTATTCCAGCTCCTTTTTTTGATTCAAAAGACATAATTAATGTGATAACACAAAGGAGGCCAGATTTTAATTCAGTGCAACAAAACAACAAATACTTCTGCAAATCAGTTATCAAAACATGGTCGGCACCTAATTAGGTTCTCAGAGAAATGCTCACGGACATAGCTGTTACAGTAGATTGGCACGTTTTACGTTTAATTACAGGAGGACACATATTTATGATGATTACACTTAAAAGGAACTAAAAGATAGAACTAGAACATAAATTTCAATTGATTAAAAAAATAATTTAATTGGTATTTATTTATTAAAGTACTGCCTCCACTCTGCATAAGTGACATTTTCATTGATTGAAATTTCCTTACATATCGTTAATTGCGGTGTACACTACCGTTTGGAAAGAAAATGTAAAAAAAATTGTATGACTTATTTTTAAATTTGATATTTCATGATCTTGATTAAAATTTCAGGTCCTATCTACCGTTTTTGATGATAAAACGAGCAATATATCAAAGTTTCCGTTACTAATTTTGATCGCGATTTTCTTCAAGTTCAAAAATAGGGATCAATTTTTGGGGTATTTTCTGGTTTAAAAAATGGGATCCACGCCTGACCCCGCATTATAAGCGGGTTCGCGAGTTATCAGGGTGCGAGTTATCGAGGGAGTGGTGTACTTAACTGATTGCATGACTAAAATTCCACCCACCCTTCCCAGCTTACAATCATCCCATTATAGGTTCGCTTAAGTGGAAGACTGGTTACACAGATATACTGCAGCATCCCTGCATTTGAAGGGGAGGTAATATGTAAGAGTTGCTTCCCTTCAGTTATATGACGTGTATTAATAGAAGACGAATTTTTTTTTGTCAACTTACAGTAAGGGCTTGATTCGGAAGTAACAGAGATTAATTCTAGTGGTAGTGTGATCAGGTAAGTGTTATTGGAGAAACAAGATTTACTAAAAAAAATTTGCTTTTATCTGTGTTCATGAAAATTAGAATATTGATATATCAATGAAAGTAACTCAGCCATACCAAAGGTCATCATGACCTAAATCTAATGTTTGAGTGAATTTTGTAAGATTGGTACACCACTCCCTCAATATCTCATGCCCTAATAACTCGTGAACCCACTTATAATGCGGGGTCAGGCGTGGATCCCATTTTTTAAACCAGAAAATAACCCCCAAAATTGATCCCTATTTCTTCAGCTTGAAAGAAATCGTGATCAAAATTGGTTACTGAAATGTTGATATATCGCTTGTTTTATGGTCGAAAATGGTAGATAGGACCTGGAAATTTTAATCAACATTTTGAAATTATCAACTTTTAATAAGAAGTTGTATAATTGGTTACATTTGTTTCCAAATGACAATCTTAATACAACATAATTAAAGATAGTCAAGGAAATTTTGATCAATGAAAATGTCACTTACGCCTAGTGTAGGCAGTACATTAATATTTAAATGCCAATTAAATAACTCTTATTCAGTGAAATTTTTGTTTTAATTCTAGCTTTTAGTTCCTTTTAAGTGTAATTATCATACATGCAATGTGTATTTAAACGTAAAATGTGTAAATCTACCGTAACAGCTCTGTCCGCAAGCATTTCTCTGAGAACATAATTAAGTGCTGACCATATTTTGATAACTGACCTGCGGAAGTATTTGTTATATTGTTGCACTGAATTAAAAGCTGGATTCCTTTGTGTTATCATGATATTTATGTCTTTTGAATCAAATAAAGGAGGTGGAACAAAAGAAAGTTAAAAGGCATGAAAATCCTTCATACTTAAAGTCTAGCGGCCCCAGTCGTATGTCGGGTGAACTCACTTCATTTGATCAATCAAACGCTGTTATAAATGTTATTGTGTATGTAACATAAACTACCTTAAATTAACCGACTCATTGGTAACTGTGGTCAAAGATAGCAAGCCAACCAAGCAAATAGAATACTTCGTAAAATAGAGAGCTTAGTTTTACAGATACGGACCATTGTGGGCAAGTGAGTTTAAGAGAATTCCTGAACAAGCACTTGTAGATATCTTCAAGGATGATAAGAAGTTTCACTATTACTTTCAGTGAAATCATGACATCAATATTGTACTAACTGAACAATACAAAAATTGAGATTTGACATAGGCGATTGTCTCACAAAATAAATGTTGCTAGTTTTAAAAAAAAAAAAAAGGAATCTTGTTTGGTGGTGTGTCATATCAACAGTTAGTCTAGTTCCCTTCTAATTTGACTCCTGACTTGAAACTATATTGTTAAATACCTCTCCGGGAACCAGACTAATCAACAAAACAAAAAACAGTGACGTAATACACAGATGTTTCTGCGTACACAAGATGGTTGTTGAAACCAGTTGGAACGATCTTTCACAAGTTGGACATTTTGAAAATAAAAACGTTATTTATACAGAATAACGAACGACTTCATTATATAAAGTGCGTTATTAACAATTATTATTGACGTGATTATAAAACGAGGATTCAGTCATTAAACAGCCTATTCCCCCCCGAGGTTTTGTCGCTGTATAAGCAGATTTTTTCAATTTTTGGAGGTCCCTCGGTAACTTGTGCCCTCACTTATAATGTGGTCTATGTTTGTGGACCCCATTGAGTGTGAGTTATCAAGGGAGAGGTGTATGTGGATAAATGTTGAGATAAATTCACACCTTCTGGCAAGTTTGATACTGTAATCATAATGCAATTGAACCAACTTAATATGAACTTTGTTAATATGAACACCTATCTAGTATGAAGTTAATAACTTTCCCCAGCAATCTTCCTCCATTATGCCCTCACTGTGAAGCAGAAGAGGACCCAGTCTGTAAGTCCATATATTCATCTTGAGTCTGGTTTTTTAGGAAAAATATCAATATTAAAATTTAAACAGTTGAAAAATATCCATCTGAAAATTTTTACAAGTAGAAAATTCATGATTATTCTTTGTTTATAAAATATTAGTGATATAAAAAAGACTAGTATTGTAACATCTTGTTATAATTATTTATCATGTTCTCTTTCCTTCCAAATTTTCAGCTTGATAAAGAAGAGGAGGACACAGAAGATGAAGATGATGATGAACCAGATTTCTACCAGAGAGCTCACATGCCTATATAAACCTGATGTCAGACAGATATCACACTTTAAATCTGATATCACACAAATATCACATTCAAAACCTACTTTTACACAGAAATCATGTTCTAAACATGTATTGTGTGCTTTGAACCTTATAACACAGATATCAAGTGTTCTAAATTTAATATTACACAGATATCATGTACCAATATTACACAGCTATCATACTCTGAACCTGATATCATAGAATTTTGCACTAAACAATATATCTTGCAGATATCATGAATAGGAATTATTATGTTTAAATTGAACATGCATTCAGTAAGGTGTTATAAAGTTGAATGCAGAATTGGTAATGTTGGTCAGTTTTAAAAAGATATATGTAAAAAAATATGTGTACCATTTATCCTGAGTAGAGTCAGTACGTTTTAAAGATGCAGAATGATACAGTATCACAGACAGACCTAGAGTCAGTTTTTTTCAAACGTGATTAATTACTGTCGAAAATTGTGATTAAAACTTCCAGTTACAGTTGCTCACTTTTGGGCAAAATGATTGATTAAATGTTGTTACTTTTTACCATGTAATCAATTAATTTTACATTGCTTTAGGTCATTTTTAATTATAATTATAACATGTATTTCTCTATATTCATATTTAAAAGTGATATATATGCCTTGATACTGAATTACCAAACCAGGTAGCAAGGTGTTATGATAGTAAATGATTAAATAGTTTGTACACAGTATTAGAACTTGCCAAATTTATCTGCTTGTTTCTTTATGAAGCATTTTTGAAATAATTCAAAGAGCATTTCAGATTCCTATTATGATCTCATAAAAATTGAATAATTTGGTAATCTCAGAGTAATCTTAATTACACAGTATTATTTATTATAAGGAATTAAATTACAGCTATATAAAAAAATGTATGGTTACCACTTACTCGTGATTATCATATTGTCTCTAATTTTTCATAAACCTTGAATTCATGAGAATTATTTTCAGTTCTCTAATATTTTGTATCGGCAGTTTTTATTTTTTCATTTTTATGGCATCAATTTGACATCACTTGTTACTTGAGTGAAACATTGCACTGTGAATTTTGGGAGAGAATTGATGTAAAATGGCATGGTTGTTGGTAATTAAATAATGAAAATGAGAAAATGCTTATACAGTTTTTATAATCGCAATAACAGTTATGTGAAAGAAAGTTATAAAGTCAAAGATAAAGTATACAAGAACTTAGGGAAATATTTTGCAATTTACATTCAGCCTTAAATTGGCTGAAAACTGATATGATCTCAGTAATTGTGTCCTATTGAAGAATTAACTCACCAGTATACACTTTTCTTTGGGTATTTGATAAATAGTCTGTAATTTAAATTAATTTCTTTAATACACATTCAGCTGTTATTTCATGGACAATTAATGACAAGGTACTTTCTCCTCATTTTTCTGTGTAACAACTGTTTAACAATGTGTAGCACAAAACAATGCATAAGAACCTGTACATTTGTAAGGTCTTATTTTATGGGTACTTAGTGACAGAGTACTTTTTCCCATGCTTTTCTATGTAGTGACTATTACATGGTGATGGATATTCAGTTAAGAGTAGTGCAAGAATACACATATTTTAAGTGATTTAGAATTGCTTTTACAAATACTAAGGTTCTAAAATATAATACTTACTTACTTTTTACCTTTAATTATTTGTTATCAGAAAAAATAAATAATACAAAATGTACACAAAATTACAGTACTTAAAATTTAGTTTTAGTTTACAGTATTTAAAAATTTAGTTAAAATTTAAAGATGATTATGTTTACTAATTACAGTCATCCCAGGTCTGGTTACTATTAGTCCAGGTCTGATAATTGTTAACTCTGGGCTGATTACTGTTAGCCCAGGTATGATTACTGTTAACCTAGGCCTGATTATTAGCCCAGGTCTGATTACAATTGGCCTGGTTATGATTACTGTTAACCTAGGTCTGGTTACTGTTGGCCCAGGTCTGATTACTGTTAATCCAGGTCTGATTTCTATTACCTCAGGTCTGATTACATTTAGCCCAGGTCTAATTACAATTAGCCAAGGTAAGATTTCTGATAACCCAGGTCTGATTACTAATAGCTCAGGTGTGATTACATTTCATGTCAGAGAGTTAGCCCAGATCTGATCACAAAGGTGTTTTGCATACAAAATTCCATGTACAGTTGAAAATCATATAATGATCGTCATCAAGTTCACTATTTGCACTGTGTGTCATTATCATTAAGCTAACATCAGTAATCTGCTATAGATATTGGGTGTAGGAGATAACATGTCAAGTAGATATCAAATCTTGATTTATGCACAATATTACCTCCGTCTTGGTGGCCAGGATTTTTTTTTTTTTTTTTTTTAAACTAGTCTTAAGTTGTTTACAAGATTTTATGTACATACAATGCAGCATTGGAGGTAATATTTTGTTCAAAGAAGGGTACAGATGAATTTTCCAGAAGAATTCTCATGTCCTTGCAAGTCTGTATACCTGAAACTTGACACGAGTAAACTTTTGCACAAGATAGTATTCATAAACTGTACCATATTGATTCATGTACAGTGCACACCCATTTGAAAACAGCATCAGCCCATACTTGTCTTTCATATTACACCAGCAGAACAAGGCCTGTATTGTTTGCTGGAAATCTGAGTTCAATTAAGAAAGTAGACCCTGGTCTGACAATGCATTATTTCCATGGCAGATGTAGATCTGTGGTGTCCACATCTGTGCATTAAACATTGGCAAGCACTATATTGTCCATGATAAGCCCAGGGATTCAGCCTAATAAAGAAACAGTCCCTTAAAAAAGAGGTGTCTTGTTACAGTAGGTAAATATCTGCTTTCAGTGTTGTTATTTTTGTTTACTTAATTGAGTGTGTAACCATACAAGAAGTAAGGACTTGAAAAGAGGTATCAATTTCAATTGAAAAAGTGCCTGTTTTTAAGTTGGCACTTGACTGATTATGTAATAAATTGCAAAATTGAAAACATGATTAATCTTTTAAAACAGATACCTCTTTTCAGGTAGTTTGTTCAATTCAAGCATGAAAAATAAAACCTCTTTTCAAGTCACTTGATCTATTCGAAGATGACCCCTCCCCCCAGATTCAGCTGGATTACAGCAAATGCACTTTGTTGTATAGTTGAATATATGTTATTTCCAGATATGTTCTTCAACTTAAATTGTCCTGTCCCAACATCACCTTGTTTGCTTGAAGTGAATATGAAAAGGGTTACAATAACATGTTGTGTGGTAAGGTAGGTGTGGTCTGAGTAAATACGTTATGGTTGGGCATGTTGGTGTGAGTAAATCTGTTATGGTAGGGCATGTTGGTGTGTGTAAATCTGTTATGGTAGGGCATGTCGGTGTGTGTAAATCTGTTATGTTAGGGCATGTTGGTCTGAGTAAATCTGTTAAAATTCTGATTTCTGCATGCATTTATACATACTGTATTTCATTATGTATAATGCGCAACCTGTTTTTTTTCTTACCCAGAATAAGTTTTAAACACATTTGTTCTGTCACATAACTTGCATGCAATATCTTGCATTTCAAAATCATGATGATTTTGCTGTTTTCATTGCCAAAAACAACAGTTTGCATGCCATTTTGGACAGTGCACAGATCGTGATTTGATACTTGAAATTTGATAGGTTTACAGTAAAATATGGATCGTTTCTGTTTCCAATCAACATAAATAAAATTCAGTTATTTGGGGGGATGGGGTCTTACTGCAAGATGTGTGCACTTTTATGACAATAAGAAAAATATGTATACAGTGTATGTGTTGTACACAGCAAATTATAAACAGCAAAATACGGTATCAGGACTGCATTTAGTAAGGCTTGCATTATTTCATTTACTGTACAGGCTGTTATTGGGTGGCGCTAGTTCACAAAAGATAATTTACTGTACAGGCTGTTGGCAGGTGGCACTAGTTAACAAAAGAGAACAATTTACTGCACAGGCTATTAGTGCATGGCACTGGTTAGCAAAAGTTAACAATTTGAAGTTAGGTAGCAGTGTATGAAAGTTATTTCTCTCATGACAGGACTGGGGGCAAACCTAGTACTCTTCAGTAGGGCCTTCTAGGAGGCCAGCCTGACGTACTTGTCAAAAACAGGATGTGCTTATTGTTGAATATTGACTTCCAGGGGACCAGCCTAGCATGCTTATAAAAAAACAGGATGGGCTTATTCTTGGATATTGGCTTTCAATGGGCCAGCCGAGCATACTTGTGAAAAGCAGGATGGGTGTAGTTTTGAATATTGACTTCCAGGGGACCAGCTTAGTATGCTTATCAAAAACATGGAATGGGTTTATTTTTGGATATGACCTCATCTCTAAGTCAAATCATTAGAAATTTGGTGTACCTTGCATTACTACAGATAAAACCTGTTATAACATGATTCGTTATAATGCAGTGGCAGCATGGCTCCCATTTTTTAATTTAAGGTGACCTCTGTTTTTAACATTCTAAATGCATGCTCTTGGAAAAGCTGATTATTCGTATCCCTAGCAGATTTTTAATCCCAGCACTGTGTTTAATGTTGCCTTAACTTCACCGTGCACCATTTCCGCCATATTGGCATGTATACAATTCAAAACTGAAGTATATTTAGTGTCTGATGAAACCCAACGAACGAAACAAATGATATATGATTGAGAGGTTAGTTAAAACTGATGACATTGAAATGTCAACGCACATTTTATATGGGGAAGTTTTTCAAAAAAGTTTTAACATGATCCCGCCTATTTCGTGATGTTATTTTTTGGACCCCAAACATCGCGTTATAGTGGGTTTTACCTGTATTTATCAGGTTGCAGTCAGTGAGAACCATTCCTTCAAACTAGGTTATCTACCTTGAGATGAAACATCTTCATCATAAATGCATTCAGAGTGTTAGTTGCATTTGATGTGAAAAAATATCCTTTCAACTTCCTAGTAAATTAGTGTCCGATTTTCCGTCATGGGTGCTTCTGAAAAATCACACCCACACATGATCAAATCAGGAATATTATTTTAAAAAATGATAAAATGATAGCCACGCAATAATATTATTTAGTTGATGTGCATTTGTTATTATTTTGAATTCATAAGCTTTGGGATGTAATTATATTTGTTTGTTTGATGCAAGTTCTGGTGCTGGGCCACATAAACAGGTATCAGTTCCATTCTTCCATTATAAAAATTTTGACTGGAAAGGAGGAACATGATAGCCATGAAGTGTGGTGGTCTCTGAGTAATTAGAGGATTCCATTTTGGTTATTATGTTGATATTCCAGATACAAAGTAAGGAACAGTTTGATAATTCTGTGAATAAAGCTTTGGTGATTTAATTGCAAGAACTGATAAACATTTTTTTAATGCCTCTTTAAGTTATAAATAATAACTTTTCACTGGTGGTCAGCAGGTAGTGTACTAAACAGGTACTCTACAAGTCAACAGGTAGTCTACAAGGCAGTACAGAATCACTTTTTGTTATTACTTTTCTGTATTCCATCTTTTTGATCAGTGAATATTGTATAAGCATTAATGAACTCTGGACAGCTGATAACTTTTTAAATGAGTTATGATAAATATCTGATTTAATAGAGAGATGAAACATCATTTAAGAAACAATATCTCCTGTCTGATGAATTATTGAAAGAAGTAATATTTCATGTCATGGGATGATTACAAATGGAAGAACATTATATTTGATGATTCTTTAAATATAAAAATATTACAAACACAGGCAGACCATTTTTGTTCTTCCCTGGGTCAGATGTGGTGGTGGGCTTATTTGGAGGTCTTTTACCCTGCCTCCCCTTCCCTCTTTTTTCCTCCTAAATCGGCTACATGTATTTTAAAATCTAGTGGTAGGCTTACTTTATGAGTATAGGGATATCATAGTTATACATTTTCTTAAGGCCAGGTAATTGCATTTTTTTTTTTTAAGGATGCAGTTTGAAAAATTATAACAATTCAACACTATGCAAACTCACTAGGAGCATTTGGCTACGATGTTGGAAATTCCTACAAGATGACAGACTATTCAGTAGAGACAAGATGTCTGTTTTAACAGTTCAGAATGCTAGCTTTACTGAACACAGCTCCAATTTTAAGCATAGTTCAAAATGCCTGCATTATTGAACACAGCCCTGAGTTTAAGCACAGTTCATAATGCCAGTCATATTGAACAGCCCTGATTTACACACAGTTCAGAATGCTAGCTTTACTGGACACAGCCCCAATTTTAAGTATAGTTCAGAATGCCTGCATTATTTAACACAGCCCTGAGTTTAAGCACAGTTCATAATGCCAGTCATATTGAACACAGCCCTGATTTACACACAGTTCAGAATGCTAGCTTTACTGGACACAACCCCAAATTTAAGCATAGTTCAGAATGCCTGCATTATTGAACACAGCCCTGAGTTTAAGCACAGTTCATAATGCCAGTCATATTGAACACAGCCCTGACTTACAGTTCAGAATGCCAGTCTATTTAAACACAGCCTTGATTTACACACAGTTCAGAATGACAGCCTTATTAAAGACAGCCCTGATTTTAACAGATAAAACTAGCCGTATTGAAATGATTTGGTACCAAATCATATTTTATTATAAGTCAAATCCAACAGCAAAAAACAGAGACCCTGATTTGCTGTGGCATAATGCACTGTTAGATCAGCAGTGGCATTATGATTACTTTTAACAAATTTCAAAGACACAGACATGCTGGCATATTTTGTGATATACAATCTGAGTCTGTGAAGTTAACAGTTGGGTTTGACAAGCAGATACATTTTTTTAGTTCTAACTGAGCTGACTGTATTTGAAAACTTGGGTAAGTATTTTGGTTTACAGCTGAATGGATTGGTTGTGCATGACCAACCAATTCAGGCATTCTCTTGGTTGTGTGAAAAAAATGTCTGCAGACAAACTCATAAAACATGTCAAAAATCGGTTAATTTGGTTGAATGTTTGGGGTTATTACACAAGTTTTTCAGCTTTGTTGAATGTTCAGCTTTGATGTTCTTCTTTTGACAGGTGGTTAATTTTAAAGATTATTTTTGTATTCTTGCATTTATATTGTATAGAAAACTCCTGAAAATTACAAATAAAAATGGTGCTTTGTTTTGATATTGCAATGGATTTTGTTGTTATGTAAATATAAAACTAATAACTAGTTACCACGAACTTCAGAAGTTTATTCGTTTTGATATTGCATAATTCATAAGTTTTGCAAATTTTCTTAGTTTTTGTCCAGTTGTATGAATTCCTAAGTATTGATAAGCTGTAATAATTTAGTAATTGTATGATGAAATATGCATTTAGAAATGTATGACATAAGATTTAACAGAATATCTAAGCAGCAAAATTTAAATATATAAAATGTCCACAAAATGATATGACAAGTGATGAACTTGATCTTTTATTGTAAATGAACTCTTATTCTACTTTGTATACAAATATAAGCTACATATTACTATATAATTGACCTTTCTTATTATATCTGTTCAGTGTTTACATATCAGCTAAGTGATGCTATATGTTGGACTTCTCATTATATCTAGACAATGTACAAATATCAACCAAGTATTGCTCTATATTTTTGACCTAAGATCCTCATGTTGATAGAATAAGATGCAATCCGTTTAAATTGAGATGGAAGCTATCATGCATGTCCACACATTTTAAAATTTATTTATTTATTTAATTAGGTGATATGTAAATTAGAAGCTTGAATGGGATTGGGTGGGGGTTTGTAATGGTCAATCATTGAGTTGCTCTGGTTTCACTTTTGTCATATCAGTCTTGTGTCCTATTAACAAATTGTTAAGTCAGGACTGTGTCATGTGGATTTTTTTGTTATCAGTTGATATTTTGTCTGGTACTGTATTTACTTTCTTGTAAGCTGAGTCACAATGTGTGCAACATTGAAACTGATCTACCATCACTTAGTGCACTGGCAGATCAGGGTCTATGTTGTTGGGGTGTTTTTTTAATTGATTTTGTCTAACAAACTGTATAGACCCAGATCTGCAGTACATTATGTGATGAGATCTGGATCTGTGAAGTTTGACGTTGGATTCAACATCTAAGTGAAGATAAACAGTATCAGGGTTTTAAAAGAATGGGACCATTTGTTGAAAACTGTACTTAATTTTGTTTAAATATAACAAAATGTCTTTAGTAATGCTTCATGTAATAACCAGAACTTGTATTTTTATATATATTCTAAAACTGACAGAAAATATTTATTTTTTTAATACAGTAGCATTTTTGAGTGGCCACTGATCAAACTGTTTACTCCAGATATTACAAGTATTTTATTTTACCTTGTGAAATGCTGTTTGCTTATAAGTTTTTATCCTTAATCAGTATGTACACACGTGTTCCAGTCATAAAATAAAATCAATGTTAAATTTGTATGCTTTGAAATATTTCTCAGAAAGACACAATGCATTGATATATAGTACTCCCTCATTATTATGCTGTCCATAGGAACCAGAGGATAAAACTTGATAGTGAGGCTACCTGATAATGAAGTCCATGATACAATATGCCCTTGTTATAACACTATAGGAGCTAGAGGATACAGCCTTATAGTGAAACTACCTTATAACAAAGTCCATAATATAGTACCCCCTCATTATAACACTAGGAGCCATAGAGGATACAACCTTATAGTGAGGCTAATAAAGAAGTCCATGATATAGTACTCCCTCATTATAACACTAGGAGCCATGAAGGGTACACCCTTATAGTGAGACAACCTTATGATGAAGTGCATCATATTGTAGTCCCTCATTATAGCAGTGTAGTAGCCATAGAGTACAGTCTTATTCTGACACTACCTTATAATGAAGTACGTTATATAGTACTTCCTCATTATACCACTGTAGAAGCTATAGAGTCTAATGCCATATGGGGAAAGAACCTAATAATAAAGTAGACAATAAAGTACTCCCTCATTATATAGTCATGGAGTGAGGCAACCTTCTAATGAAGTATACAACACATATAATTTTCTACCAGTTGAGGAAATGGAATCCATGACTGTGCCTGTGTTATAAAATGAATGGTGTTATAATGAAGAGCCCAGTGATGAGGAATGATTTATATTTGTCTCGCCTATAAAGGGCAAGATATTAGCACATGTTACTTGTTGGGAGGTATTGATGACTGTAACTTTGTCATTGTCATAAAGTGGCATGCTGAAGCTGTTGAAAGTCCCATCTTCTACATCAAATCACTGTATTCAACTTAAACTTTGGAATGATAATACTTTAAATGTAAATTTTTTACCCCAATGCGCTAGGTGTTTTTGTAACAGCCACATCACTGTGCCATTCACAGTTGAAACACTGTGTTCTGCAGAACACTTTTTTGTCTTTTTCAGAATTGTGGTCTTGCATTAAAATTAGCATTGGCTTGCACAAAATTTTAACAAGTTGATACTTCCAGTGACAATGATGTCAGTGTTGCTATATCAGATATATTTCTTTAAAAAAAGACAAAACGATGAGTGATATTATGTGATTTCAAGGATTATACAAGTATTTCTTGGTTGCAGTTTTGTTTTCGTAACTAGTCGCCTAATCAAGTTGAGAAGAATGTAAAAAATTCTTTTGAAGATTTGAGATATTTTCTGTATGTACCTGTGCACAGTGGCTTCACAGTAATATGTCTCACTGTAACATGGTCTCTGACATAACACAAGTATGGTCATAGTTGAATAATATTTCTCCATTTGCCCTGTACAAAGTAACCTCATGTATATCACAGTACACTTGCATGGCTTCCCTGAATGGTGTTGTAGTGAGGGAATGCTTTTATCACTCACCTGTTTACCATTGCAGTGAATATCACTTTTATGAATCCCCCAAGTATTATTTATTGTGGCAAGCACCACTTTTCTCCTGCGTAGCATTATTTGAGGATCACTGAAAGGATCCCCAGAGAAGAATTGTAGTGAGGATCACTTTTATGGATCTCCAGAGGAGAATTGTAGTGAGGATCACTTTTATGGATCTCTAGATTAGAATTGTAGTTAAGATCACTTTTATGGATCTCAAAAGTAGAATTTTAGTGAGGATCACTTGTATGGATCTTCAGAGGAGAATTGTAGTGAGGATCACTTTTGGATCTCAAGAGTAGAATTGTAGTGAGGATCAATTTTATGGATCTCCAGAGGAGAGCTGTAGTGAGGATTAGTTTTACAGATCTCCAGAGAGAACTGTAGTGTGGATCACTTTTGGATCTCCAGAGGAGAATTGTAGTTTAGATCACTTTTATGGCTCCTTAGAGTAGAAATTTAGTGAGGATCACTTTTATGGATCTCCAAAGTAGTATTGTAGTGAGTATAACTTTTAATGATCAGCTGAGTAGTGTTACTGTGAAGACCATATGTAGGGCTTCAATGAATAGTTTTATATTGAGGGACTACTTTTATGCATTCTCTGGGTAGTTTTATAGTGAGGACCACTTTCTTGGTTCCCATGAATAGTGTTATAGTAATGGACTACTTTTATGGTTCTGTTTAGTAGTGTTATAGTGAGAGCCACTTTTATGGTTTCCCTGAGTGGTGTTATAGTGAGTGCCACCCTTATGATCTCCCTGAATATTGTTATAGTGAGTGGCATTTTTACGGTTTCCCTGAGTAGTGTTATATTGTGTGCCACATTTATTGTTTCCCTGAGTAATGTTATAGTGAGTGCCACTTTTATGGTTTTCCTGAGTAGTGTTATAGTGAGGATCATGTTATGATTTCACCTGGATAGTGTACCTCTTTTACAGCTACCCTTAGCAGCATTATGGTGAGGACCACTTTTATGGCTCCCCTAGGGTTATAGTAAGGGCTACTTTTATGGCTCGTGTGACTAATACTGTGGTACACACCATTTTATAACTCCTCTTAGAATCACTGTAGTGAGGGACCACTTGTAATGCTTGCCTGAGTAGGGTTATAGAGGATCAGTTTTATTGCTCCCCTAAATAGCGTCATAGTGAGGGACTACTTTTACGACTGCCCTGCATAATGCTATAGCGAAGACCACCTTATGGCTCCCCTTATTACCCTGATAGCGAGGATCCACTTTTATGATCCACCTGATCAGCATTATAAGAAGACCACTGTGTAATGCACATCTGAACGCCAGCAGCATAGCATGTGCTAGCTGATTAGGGTCATTTCTAAATGCCAGCATGATTGATCTAGATCAAGCAGTGCATAATGTGATGACAGATCAGGGTTAATTCTATGTCAGCAGGATAGACCTAGATCAACCACTGCATCATGTGCTGACAAATCCGGATTAATTCTATGTCAGCAGGATAGACCTAGATCAACCACTGCATCATGTGCTGACAAATCTGGGTTAATTCTATGTCAGCAGGTTAGACCTAGATTCACCACTGCCTAATGTGATGACAGATCTGGGTAAATTCTATGTCAGCAGGATAGACCTAGATCATCCACTGCAAAATGTGTTTACAAATCTGGGTTAATTCTATGTCAGCAGGATAAACCTAGATCAACCACCACATAATGTGCTGAAAAATCAAGGTTAATTCTATGTCAGCAGGATAGACCTAGGTCAACCACCACATAATGTGCTAACAGATCAGGGTCCATTCTAAATGTTGGTCAACCCAGCCTGTTCTGGACAGGATTCATATCTGTACCCTTCTGGTCAGGAGTACTCTAGACGCTGAGTCACCATGGCTTGGAGGGGGTTGGGGGTGTGTGAATTTTTTTTATGGTCATATATAATTAACTTACCTTGCCACAAGGCCAGGTGAGTTTATGGTAAGACCCAGCATCCATTGTGCATCTGTAAATGTTTATCAAGCTGGAGTCCATATTTCTGAGCCAGTTTCAATAAGACATGGAATTTGGGTTATTATCATCAAAATCTGGTTATATAATGAGTGAGATCCTTGCATGTTAATCTTGCCTCTGATTGGCTGAGTTTGTGACCATCCTAGGGATGGTATTTCTGACCTGATTTTGATCAAACATGGGAATATAGTTTT
Source organism: Megalonaias nervosa (assembly GCA_016617855.1). Taxonomy (NCBI): domain Eukaryota; kingdom Metazoa; phylum Mollusca; class Bivalvia; order Unionida; family Unionidae; genus Megalonaias; species Megalonaias nervosa. The sequence goes on from JAECUM010029926.1 coordinate 15,963, forward strand.
ATACTGTATTATCTAATCTTTGAGAGTTTTGATAATGAGCAAGAACCATGCATATTAATGAGGTGATCTTGAATCAGATTGGTTGAGCACATTAATAATATAGTAGCCATAATTCTGATCCACCTTATCAGAATTTGAATAAAGGCTTACACCATATCTTGGACAGTATTATAAATGAACAGGATCCACATATTATGAAGTGATCATGCATCTGATTGGTTGAACTTGTTGCCACTTTTGAAGCCATATTTTTTTGTCTGGTTTTGATCATTCTTCAGATAGTGGTGATGTTATTGATATAAATGTAATCTGATTGGTGGCAGTTTTACCTCTCTCAATCTAGAGACTGTATTTCTCATCCATTTTTTTTTTTTTTTTATGAAGCCTTGGTGCATGGGTTTATATGATAAAGATCTTTGATTATGACCAAGATACAGTTCGTATTGATTATGTGATTATCTTTAGAACAAATTTTTATGAGGAGACAGTAAAATCGGTCAATTCATCAGGAAATAAACTTGAGAGATAGTTTACATAGTTTTCTAAGAGTAATACATAAGCCTGCTAAGTGATATGGTCAGCTGTTGAGTTATGTAAGTCAGCTGAGCAGGGCTGTATTATCCAATTGGCACAGTAGGCACCATGAACACCATGTTACTGAATAGTTTATACCTAGGGCCTATGAACACCATGTTACTGAAAAGTGTATACTTGTATGCCTAGAACCTTAATCCAACCCTGCAGGTGAGTAATATTATGTCCACTTGGGTCTCTTGTCTGCATCATTTGCTGTATTGAGCTGAAAATCCGATGCAGTGCTTGTACCCTGATATGCCAGGACATTAAGTGTCTTGCCTGAATCAGAATAAATCTGACCATCATAATATGGTTCACAGATGACATATTGCATGTTACAGGGTATCATTTGGTGTAGCTATTTCTAATCTCTTTTCTCTCAGATTTGGAAAACAGAAACAGCTGGGTTGAGTGGAAGGGTTTAACTGAAAGTATAGAAATTCAGTATACATCACAAGCAGGGAGAAGTTTTAGAATTTATAGAAAAGGACATAACTTTTCAGTATTAAACTTCAGAAAAAATGATGTAAGTTTTAATTAACTACGCTGGATATGGAGAAAGTATTATACTTAAAGTACATGTATGCATTTTTTTCATGTCAATTTCTTCAATTAAGTTCCATTCAAATGCAGCATAATTTATTTTGTATAAAAAGAATTTTTACTTTTTTCATTGCACTTTATATATTTTGCACTTCAGATGTTACCAAGTTGTGAAAAAATCCCTCTATTTTTTTCCTTGATTCTATCTTTTACACAACATATAAACTAATATAGCATATATTGCAATTTCTAATGTAAATACTTTCTTTTCAGCCAGTATTTTGTGTATGAAAATTTTGATTTATTTTCTGTTATATTATTTTTTCCATGTGTTGTTCAAGAACTAAGAAAGTTTTAAACTAAGTTTTCTGTCAGAATGTTACGAACACCATGAATATTGCCATTTGCTAACAATTTCACCAATTAAAAATGCCATTTGCTAACAATTTCACCGATTAAAAATGCCATTTGCTAATAATTTCAGTCGAAGAATATAGTACACCACTGCCTATACTTGCTTACAAGTCAGGTCCAGGTGCAAGTTGCACAGATTTCAGATCTGCCATTGCATAATGTCATAGATCTGGGTCTGTGTAAAATTTATTTGGATCAGTAGAACAAACAACATAGGCCCATGATCTGCCAATGCATTATGCAACAGCAGGTCAGGGTCTGTGTTGTTTGCGGATGGACCAGACTTACTAGCAAGTATATATGGTAAGTCAGTGACCTGTCAGTAGATTATGTATTGGCCAATCTGGGTTGATGCTCTTCCTATCTTCACAGTAAGGTACATGTCATGTGTGGGCGACTACAGTATGTAATCTCAACATCCTACATCACAGCTATTTAGATTGCATCTGGATTTTCTGCATTTGCTTAAATCACAGCAGATTGAAGCAACTGGTTCAAGCATTTGAAAAAAAATAGAGCCACTCATGGAATAAAGCTAAAAGTCTTAATCACTTCCTTATTTGAAAAACATTGCTAATGGCAACGTTTGAGTTAAATCTTATCTCGAATCAGACATGTTTGTCTGATGGCAGCACCAGTTCGAAAACAAGCTTTTGTTTGTAATTCAAGATTGCCATATCTAGTACAGAGTTGTTTTTAGCCCATAATTCTGCTCTTAGCAGTGGTTCTCAAAAAAGTAACTTGCACCTCAGAGACACTGATTTCTTCAAACACTTCAGTCAGTTGTTGTCATAGGCTGAGACATAAACCAATAATAAGAAGTCTGAAGCATTTGCCATGCTTATGATGTGGGATGATGAGATCTGTAAATCTGTGCCCTTCACAGATCAGGGACAGTTATCACAATATTACAGTTTTCTTGACTTTCATAACCACAACAACAATAATAATAATAGTAATAATGAAGGGAAATGAGAAGGGATGTTTTAGTGAAGTGATTAGCTTCATTTTGCTCAAGAAATTTCTCATGTTTATATTAGCCTTCAAACCAGATTAGAACAATTTATTAGGAAAGTTTATCTTTATATTGGTCGTCCAGTCAAGCAAGAACAATTTGACTGAAAACTTGTTAATTTCTAGTTTTTATATTGTACAAAGAGTTTATTCAAATATTACTGTACTTACAGTGATATCATGTCACAATGTTTCATGTACAGTGTCATAATATTGCATATATATATTTTTTCAGAAGAGGTAATATTTTTGTTAAATACTTTGTAAGAAATCTGTAACTTTAAAAAGAGAGTTCGTGCAGTTATTTTATTATCAAGAATTTGTACAACATATACATGTACAGTTTACAACTGAATAAGTAATAAACAAATGTTCCAAATACACAGAAAGTTTGAAGTATTTTCTTCCATTTAATATCATTCTAGTACTCAAAATACTTTAGATAACTTATTTTGTAAGGTGCTTTTAAAGGGGATTTGAATTTATCAATGAAATTGTATTTCTGTAAGGTAATAATTACATCTCTAAGGGCACTAGGTATCCAAGGGTTGAAATATATTGTTTGGGTACATACAAGAAACACTAAATATGCAAGGGTTGAAATATATTGTATAGGTACATGTCATGTAAACACTAAATATCCAAGGGTTGAAATATATTGTGTAGGTACATACATGTAAATACTAAATATCAAAGGGTTGAAATATATTGTGTAGATATCCATGTAAACACTGAATATCCAAGGGTTGAACTATATTGTGTAGTTACATCCATGTAAACACAAAATATCCAAGGGTTGAAATATATTGTGTAGGTACATCCAGATGAACACAAAATATCCAAGGGTTGAAATATATTGTGTAGGTACATCCATGTAAACACAAAATATCCAAGGGTTGAAATATATTGTGTAGGTACATCCAGGTGAACACAAAATATCCAAGGGTTGAAATATATTGTGTAGGTACATCCATGTAAACACAAAATATCCAAGAGTTGAAATATAATAGGTACATCCATGTACAGTGGTCCCCCTCATGAACGCCCCCCCCCCTTACCAGCGGCCACCCACACTTTACGGCCAGAATCCCTTGGCACCGACGAGTTTGTGTTCATAAGTACCCCTCAAGAAAGGCCACCCCTCTAACGCGACCAGCGGCCAACATATTGGTGCACAAAAAGTAAAATGTACCCCTCACAAGCGGCCACATTTTCTTATTAATATATGTCCAGAACCATTATTTAATTACGGTAAGGTAAGTAATCCGATTATCTTTCCCGTTGTCGGTTTCCGGATGTCAGGTTTTCGTTACTGAAAGAAGTGTTGGTTAAGTACATGTACCACTAAGGTTATTATTATATCATTAACGTTTGCAGGAAATGGGGTCAGCAATGTTTTGATAGAGTTTTGGGCTTCACACAGTGGATTTTTTTTTTAACTGACGATTACAACCGGACGTCAAGATCATAACATGGTCAGATAGAAATGGAGTCAGCAATGTTTTAATAGCGCTTTGGGCTTCACACAGATTTTTTTTTTTTTTTTTTTTTTTTTTTTTTTTTTTTTTTTTTTTTTTTTTTTTTT
>JAECUM010029926.1:20114-42762 GCA_016617855.1 Megalonaias nervosa
AATAGGCTAAAAATAGATTTTGCGGATTGACATATATACACAAAAACAATCAACTTTGAACAAAACAGGGTACCAGACAAAGACCGAAAAATCACGTGACAGTATATGTATCACTTCCTTTATAACAAGGTTTTTCATGTACAAAAGTTTCGTCTGCAAAATTAAATTACAGTACTGTGCAATTAGCAACATAGGAATAAATCATTACAAAACTTTAACATGTCACCACGTAAACGAAGAAATAATACTTTAGAAGGAAAAGTAAAAGTTATTCGGCTTGACAACAATAGGGAGAGTTCACTTGCCAAAAGATTTTTTGTTGGCAAGATTCAAATAAAAAAGATAAGAGAATATTTTGTAGCAGTGGGAAAATGGAGTAAATGGGAAGAGAATTATTTTAAATACGAAACAACGTATGTACCAAGATTTAAATAACATTTTTGAATGGTTTTGTAATGCGCGTACCAACAATATCCCACTCACATTTCACACCCAAGAATAAGAACTATCAATTTATGTTACCTTGAAATAACTCTGTTCTTAAGACAAGAAGAACATTTTAATAATTAATGCTACTTTTAAATGAAGATATTAACTGTTTCAAGTTATATGTAGCTTTCCTACTATATACACATATACATACACACCTCACAAATATAGTCCCCCTCTGGAAAGGCCACCCGTCTTATAAGGCCACTTTCCCGGTGCAGAAGGGGTGGCCGTACAAGAGGCGGACCAATGTAAACACTAAATATCCAAGGGTTGAAACATATTGTGTAGATAGATCCATGTAAACACAAAATATCAAAGGGTTGAAATATATTGTGTAGGTACATCCATGTAGACACAAAATATCCAAGGGTTGAAATATATTGAGTAGGTACATCCATGTAAACACAAAATATCCAAGGGTTGAACTATACTGTGTAGATACATCCATGTGAACACAAAATATCCAAGGGTTGAAATATATTGTGTAAATACATGAAACAACATGGATTCATAGTCACGTGACTGAAGTTATTAGTAACAGGACAACTGGGGCTTCATGGGACACTTTTAAAATGGCCACTACACTGGACATGTATTTACAAACATGGTATTTTTTTGTAGCATGTAATGGAAGAGGCTGAGAATTATCCTATTGTGTTTCTTTCAATATATAGACACAACTGTGTGAGATTAGGTGCTTATGTTTAAATAAAGATTTTTCTTTGAAAACAGTTATTCAAGTTGGGAGGAGGTTAGTATTGAATTCTGTAATCATTTTCAAGTTGACAGTTATCTATTCGTGTTTCCTGTAATACTTTTTTGCAACGTATTTATTACAGCTGATGCACAGAAAGGCATATTTAAATCAAGTGCTCCGGGTTCTCCCGGGTTCTTCCTCCACCATTAATACTGGCCGCCATGTATAGCCTATCTTGTGCTGAAAAATGGCGTTAAACCCTACAACAACAACAACAAATCAAGTGCAGAATGACGGGTTTGCCTACCCTGTCTGTCTTATACCACACAATTCTTCTTTATATAATAAATAAATTGTTTGATGTAGTGATGTATTATGTAGGAATAAAAGTACTGAAGCATTTATATATCCAATCAATAAAAGAACTAACTATATTGGCAATCTGTTTTCAAACTGATCTGCAGAAGGTCCATCTTTACCACTGCTGTGATATTTTTCCCAGTGGGTTACAACCTTTGTCACATTTCTCTGGTTGATGTGAAAACCTTCTTCAGTGATCCTCATTAATTGTTGTTGTTGTAGGGTTTAACGCAATTTTTTTAGCACAAGATAGGCTATACATGGCGGCCAGTATAAATGGTGGAGGAAGAACCTGTGAAAACCCGGAAAGAACCACCGACCCACGAGAAGCGACTGGCAAGCTTTCTCACATACCCACATTGGCCGAACCCGAGACTCGAACCCATGCAGACAGAGGTGAGATGGCAGTGATCTGTAACGGTGAGCGCTTTAGACCACTCGGCCACTCGAGGCACCATCCTCAGTAATTGAATGAAGCAGGAAAATAAATGCTATTAGAAATCATCAGTAGGATTTTATTGCTTTATCTTGAATTTTCAAAGATTATTGACTGTCACTAGAATTCTTAAGTTACACAACTTGTGCATTTCAGAAGTAGGTCATCCACAGAAGTAGGTCATCTTCAGAAGCAGGTAAACCAAAAAAGTAGGTCATCATGATAAATAAGTCATTGACAAAAGCAGGTCGTCTTAAGAAGCAGGTCATCCACAGAAGAAAGTTAATCCACAGAAGCAGGTCATCATCAGATGTAGGTCATCCTCAGAAATAGGTCATCATCACAAGTAGGTCATCATCAGCAGTATGTTATTCATAGAAGCATCTTGCTTGAGAATAGTTGATACACAGGGCAGATAAGCTATGTTTAGCTTGACTAGTTATATACGAGAATAGCTTACATGATAGCCTTTCATCTGGCGACCATTTGTACAATTTTATTGTCAATGCCCTTAAATGATGGGAACAATGCCACAAAACTTTACAGATATAATTATCCCAGGGCTTACTTTGTCCTCTCTGAACATGGTGCAGCTCAGACACCCACTATGGATGCAATGGTAGCCATATTGGAAATCTTGGTATTGCTCTTACTGATGAATGGATGGTCATATCATTGCACTGAAAAGACTACTTATGATGATTAGTTGGCTATAAATGAAAATGGTGCGAACATGACTGCTAATATCGCTACTACATCTACCATCTTGAAAATCTTGTTATCGAATGTCAAAGGTTTCAAGATTGTAAATTGAGTCAAGTTACTTGGGTAGGAGTGTATGGATGTTACATGGATAGAAATTGTCATCACATAACTGTTAATGGATCAGTGACATGAAGCAAAGTGATGGATATGGGGCACCAGGCAAGACGATAAATACTAGTCATCAGGCATTCGTTCTGCCTGCAGCTAAGTTTGTAGTTTTCTGATCAGGACCAAAGAGCAATCTGACCTCATTAGGGAAAAGGGCTTGGTCAATACCTTCCTTTTGCATTGTTTTGGTTCAACTGCTGAAGGTCTTGGGGACTACCATCAACACCAGGTGGAATGTCTGGAATGTGTTCTTCCCCTCTCCCAGTATGCCATGAATGATGAAGTGTGAATGTTTGATAAAGCATTTATGCCCTTGGAACAATGTCTGAAGCCTTCTGTGTCTATACATACGAGGACTCTCGCCAGATTGTATGTAAAAACATCCAATCTTGTATGAACTGCTCCAACTACATAGGGATGCTGCCTTGGATACGTATACGGACTTGGTGGATCGCAGCAAAGATATACTGAGGCTGGCGTTGCTGGACTAGATACTTATTAGGCAGTTTTATTCCAACTATGGCCTCTCAAGAGCTAAGCAATCAAATAAAGCCATCTGTTGGCTATGGTCCCTGTCCCAGCTAAACCGGCAAAGAAGCACCATCAGCTTGAGAGATCTATTGGTTCCCCGCCTACAAGTTTTAAGTGGACCCTAGCAGAACCGCAAGACTTCCTTGAAAGCTTCTTAACCCTTATTCACTAAATGGTGTGACACTAAAGGCTAGGGCAGATATAAATTTATCCACCTTCTCACGGGAGTCTCTCTCTCTCTCTCTCTCTCTCTCTCTCTCTCTCTCTCTCCTCTTCACAGCATTCCAGTAGGTGCCACAGTGGACCGTTTTCAGAGACCTGTATGGCTGGACCTAACTGACGATGCATTGGTTTCCCCACAATAAGAGGGGGTTATCGACTTCACCTATGGGATCATCCACTTCTGTCAAAGAACCCGTTTTATTTTCACTATATTAATAAAGGAAGAGGTATAAACTCTTCTAAGGAAGGATGTAGTAAAGAGTTTGTTAAACATCGAAAGCTCGTGCACTATTTACCTATCTGTCTGGTTTCCAAAAATGGAAGAAGTTTGTTTCATCATCTTCCTTTTCCATGTAAACACATTTTTGGGGGAGAAAGATACTTCATGTATGAGACATCAGCCACAGACAGGAATGCCATAAGGGCTAACGAGTGGACAGTCAACGTAGACATTCAGGATTCTTACCTAAACGTCGCCATCTATCCGTCCCACAAAAATTCCTGTGGTTTAGTCTCACAAGATTTCGCAATTTCGGACTCTTCCCTTTGGCCCAGTTTCCATATCCAGCGTCTTTACCAGGCATATGCGAATAATTGCGGCGCACTTCAGGTGATTGGGGTTGGGGTGGGGGTGGGGTGTTGCTCATCAATTGACTCATTGATACACAATTTTTTTCAGACGTATCTTACTCAGAAACTTGTCAATCTGTCGAAAGACAGTGACTCATCTGGGCTTAATCTACCCCACCAGCAGAAATCACATTTTATTACTTCAGAGAATATCACCTATGTAGGAACAAATATTCTTTCAAATGGAGGGACGGTTAATTTTCTTCCTGACAGGATCACAGACATACTGTCCATAGCAAGAAAGGTGTTATAGAGGACATAGTTGTCTACTCGCGTCTGCCTCCCTTCCTGGGAACTCTGAATGCTTCAACGGATGTAGTTTCCCTAGACAGGCTGCATATGAACCCTATCCAGCTTCTTCTGCTCGCAGATTGGAGACCTGACAATCGCCCCTTTCAGAGGGTTTCACCACCTAAGCTGGTGTGTAAATCAAGACAAGTTTCTGACCGGAGTTCTGATACACGCCTCAGAGCCTCCCTCTTTCCTGTGTACCAACGCCTCAGAGTCGACCTGTGGTGCTCACCTACAGCCAGAGGGAGTACTCCTTCGGGATTTGTGGCCCGGGTAGGATTCTCCCATGCATATCAACAATCTGGAGATGAGTGCCGTTTCGTGCACAGCATGACTGCATTAATCTCTTAAACCTCGACTTTAGTATGTCCGTCGGACAAAAACACGTCAGTCGATGTGTGCCTGGGACGCCAAGGAGGCACTCAACGTCAGCAACATTTTACACAAGAGGAATATTCAATCGGTCGTTTTGTCCAGGCAGTCCTCACAGAATGATTTCTTCACCAATGAGTAACAATGTTTCTGTTGACTATTTTTTTGGGGGTGGGGGGTGGGGGGATGTGGGTTGTAAGTGGTAGAATTGTCTACTGTTTGCCCACGCTTTCGAACCTTTCAAGGTAATCGTTAAGTTCTTCACTAAGTCAGGACTTTGACGTCACCGCTCATACCTTTAGCTCCCCTGTGACGCCAACTGCTGTGTTTTAATGAACTTCTCGATCTTTTGGTAGACAGTCCCAGGGAGTTACAGCCGAGGAGTGATCTGCTGCACAGATTCTCCACCTTCACTCCTGGCCCATACCAAACGATCTATCCGCCAATATCTGTTTTCTGGCAGGGGTGCAGACTGCATCGCTGAGGCTAGACGGCAGTTAATCTTAAAGCTGCACGGCGCATAATGTAGAGTATTATATAATTAGTACAGGCAAGAGACAGCAGCGCGTTCATCCGATCTGCTCACTTTGACCATAGTTGCAGGTTTTCTTCTCTTTCTTCTTGAAGAAAAGGATTGCCCAATTTCCACCACTGAAGGCTATAGAGCAGTTCTGTATAACATCCTTAAGTTCTGTACGACTCCACCAAAGGGTGGAATCCTCATCTCACCGGACTTGTTTGATACGTATAGCATCAGAGACCAGCCTATCACTTATTAAAGTCTACGTGGAAATGAACCTTTCTTGTCTTCTTTGGTCGTTTTCTGAACTTTCTCATCAGTCTATAAGTGCGGTTTTTCGAGAACGTTACCTTAAAGACTATCCTTCTCCTTTCTTTAGCATACGCAAAGAGAAATAGTGAAATTACCGTGTTATCAGCACAAGAGGGTTTTTCTCTATTGCAAGCAGGGGTATCTGTCTGTGAATATCAGCTGCCTTGGGATAATCAATGTAGAGTTCTTTTACTGGTCAGAGCTTTACGTGTTTGTTTGGCTAAATCAAAACGGAAAATAAATAGTCGGAAATTCTTTTATTCCCATAAGAGGCATCCATCACAGCATCAATGTCATTTATTAATAATTCTTCATTCTAGATTCGTTGGACGGGTATCAGAGGCTGGGCATTTATGCATCAGGACCAATAGTGTCATTACACCAGGTTGTCAGCAATACATCCTCAAGTCTGCAGTGTCATCCTACTCGAACAAAAGGTAAATGTTCTCTGCCAGCTGTAACGGGTCCATCAGCCTCCCTCTGGGTCAGAAAATTGGCATCATAGTAATAGGTAATGCATTGCAGCTATTAGTGTGTGTGTGTGTGTGTGTGTGTGTGTGTGTGTGTGTGTGTGTGTGTGTGTGTTAATTCTTGTAATTATGAAATATCTGCTGTAAGTGTCGAATTCCCTCCTTCCCTCTCTGACGTCATTTAGGCTTGGTTCAAGTCAAAGAAGGACAATATTCCGAATGGCGAAAGTGGCTAAGGCATCATACTAGGAATGTGTTTATTTTTGTTACTCACCTCTATTTACTGACGTTTTTTTTACCTTGGACTGTGGACTAATGTATTACATAATTAAAATTACCTTAAACCCAAAACTACACATAAAAGTATTTCTGTTATTATTATTATTATTATTATTATTCCTAAAGATTTTGAGGCATATCTCACAGATGAAAAATAGGTGGCTTAATGTACATTTAATTCCAAGTTTGATGATAATATTTATAAAATTAATTTCCATTTAAAGTAAAATTTTTAGAAACGTGTAAATGTTGAAAATAGTTGCATCATATCACAAACACTTCAATATCCACCGTCCTCCTCTACAAATGAATAGCCATATTTACAGTATCCAGCATATGCGCAGATAGGAGCAGTCTTCAAAGTCAAACAAAGAGATACACCCAACCCCTACTCATAGTTATTTCAGTCTTCCCTAGACTAGAATCACATCAGTAATAGCAGCATTCCTTTTCCATTGGTGTCCACAATTTGCATATATTTGATTTCCAAGATGGTAGATAAAGCCAGCATGAATGAAGAGGGCGATTCGCTTTCAAAGTTGTTGACCCTATCACTTATCTTGTTGAAATTTTGCAAGACAAACCAGAAAAATCCCGACTAGCATCCCACCAAGATGTCGGAATGATATTGAGAAAACCTGCATGGCAGGCAGAGATACATCTCAAATGATTTAAATGTCACCTCTTAATAATTCACGTCGTTTTGTGGTTCCCAAATGCTCTAAAAATGGCATTGTTGTACCTTCTTGTCAGCACCCCAATGCGGATTCTCTACCTAAAGGCACTACCTTTTAACAATTAACACATATAACTCTTTCGCCGATTCCTTGTTAACGTTCTTGTCTCTCAGGAACCTTCAGATACTCATAACCTGTATCAACATGCATGAGAAATTTAAAACTTTATCACAGTGTAATATATTCAAGTACCTTACTGATCAATTAATGGCCACTTTCACTCATAAGTCTCTTTTACTACTTATCTTTTCTACTTTGATCGAGTTTGTGGGGGTTGATACTTCCGGTATGTCACGCAGTAAATAATATACATTGAGTTCTGATTGGTGGTTATCGTTTGTTCCAGTCGAGGGTAGATGCGTATAAGACTTAATTGAGGTGAGAAAATCTGTGACATTTAAATAACTGAATTAAGTTTTTAAAAATTGCAAGCAATGTATCTGATCATCCACATCATTAAACTCACGTGGTCTCCTAGACTTTCATCAATTGGTGAGGTACTGTGAACTGCTGAAAGTTTTGATTTTTATATTTTGGCATTCGCACAATAATTTCTCCAATGCCAAGCACCCCACATAAACCGCTAATCGTATTTATTGATGAAAAGCTTGCATGACCATAATGGACCTTGATTCTTTAATGGAGAGAGTTGGTGGAGATGGAAGAATATATATGGTAGTCAATGATTAGTTAATGTAGCTTTGTCCGGTGTAAAAAAAAAAAATGCTACAGGTAAAGTATGGCTAGACTAGATTCGGTCCCTGATAACAAACTACAATCCATAACCGTAGATTGTGGTAGTTTGTTCGACCGCATCCTGTGAAATGGTGATTTCTGCGCCAACACGGGCCTTGCACTCTTCTACAGACATAGAAAAAGAAGAACGACTATTGTCAGTTGTTTCCCTTTGTTTCATTGACAGACAAGAGTACTTGATGGACGGCGGTATGGTCATCATAGAATTTGATTCTGTTGGATCCCTTGAAGGCTCATTAGTACTCAGCCTCGTTTGGGATTGAAACCTCCACATGGTATAAATAAATGGATGATTTGTTGACAGGGCCGTTAAGGCAGATACAAAATGTCAGTCAAGGGCTCTGCGATTGGAAGTGTTTGTTTTAAACAAGGTTCTCATTAGCTTTTCAATGCTGTATATATGGTAATGCCAATCGGTGAACAATGAATTATGTATGGTGTTTGTCGAAAGATTAACCTTTATAATATGGTTGCTTCAACATGAAAAACTCAAGAAGTATGACCCTTTGCCCAATAAGATTGCTAAATCCCAACCTGATGTAAATATGACTGCACCTTAATCTCCCTCTCCTATACCCCAAAGCGCACTGAGCTAACACTGTCTTCGACTATTCCTAGCTTTACGATACCAAAAACAACATTCTTCCTGAGTTGTTTTGTTATGTTTATCTATATTATGTGTGTTAATTTTTTTAAATTATATATTGCAAGTGTCGTTTATTTAAAAAAATGTTAAATAGCTAATTTTGTTCATTTTTTGTTTCTACTATAAGATAAGGTCATTTTGTTTGGTAAAAATGTTACTTTTGGTCCTTTGACCTTGGACGGTGTAGAATAAATCTTGCTGACAACTTTGATGGGTCATGTTCAGGTCATGGGTTTCGCCCTAGGAAAACCAGGTGACCTAATTTCTACTTGGTTAGCTGCTAAAGTACCTGGCCTTGTTGACAAGTAGAACGAACTGGAAATGAGTATTCGAGCTTCATGCTGGTCCTGAAATTGCGTCTTGGTTTTTTAATGTAAGGGATGTTTACCTGAGAACTTGCAATTTATATCTTAAACACCAGTCTTAATAGAATCAGCTTTAGTTGTGTTCATTTGAGAGGATTTAATTAATTTATTTCAGTTATTCGTTGGAATTACAAAGTGCCCATAAACTTAGGACTAAGTAACTATTTTGTAATTCATTTAAAGGCATTTTGGATTATATAATTGCGATACATCAAGACTGTTAGCACATCAAACTATTCCGTACTATTGGTACATCAGCTCAATAGATTGAACTTCCTTCGGAACAGCACTGGAACTCATTTGGAATAATGGAATACTTTTGGATTTGTGATAGAACGTTTGGGTCTGTTTAGGATTTCATTCACCATATTGTAAGTTATTTATAATTTTTCATTTTGTATTCTAGGGTAATAAACTATTTGCTGAATATTGCAAAACTTGTTGGTTTTCACTCTTTTCTCATACATAGTTTAAGACCATAGAGTCGTAACAAATTGTTGAAATTAATTTTGTTCCTTTAAAAGTGTTTGAATTTCCTGTTGAAACATCTGTAGGAACCATGGCATTTTGTTATGATTGACAAACCATTTATAATAGTTTAAAGATATTCAGCATTTTGCCTTTGTTTTCTGGTGTAGATCTGTCTTACTCAGGAACACATATGTAGTGTATTCGTTATCTTGTGTAAATCGGTCTTGCACAGAAATGCATACCTAGTGAGTATTATGTCTTGTGTATCTTGGCCAGCAACACGGACCTAATGTAGTTCATATCTTTAATATCAGTCTTTCTCGGCAACACGGACCTAGCGTATTTCACATCTTGTGTAGATAAGTCCTCCTCAGCACGAATGAACTTGTATGATATCTTGTTTAGATCAGTGTTGCACAGCAAGCAAAGTACGTGTGTTGAAAAATCTTGTGTAAATCAGTCTTGCATAGCAAAAAAGACAGGCTAGTGTGTTTGATATCTTGTGTAGATCAGCATTGCTCAGCAAGAAATACCTAGCTTATGTGTTTGAGATCTTGTTTAGATCACTCTTGCTCAGGAAGAAAGACCTAGCAAATTTCATATTTTGCGTAGATCAGCCTTGACCAGAAACACATGCCTTCTGTTTGATATCTTGTGTTGATCACTCTTGCTCAGCAAGACTACCTAGTATGTTTGATATTTTGTGTTACTCAGAAACACACACCTTGTGTGTTTGAGATCTTGTGTACGCCATTTTTACTCAGCGACAGAGACCTAGGGTGTCTGATATCTTGGGTAGATCAGTCTTGCTTAGCAACGAAGATCTAATGTGTGAGATATCTTGTGCAGATCATTCTTGTTCAGCAAGAAAGGCATAGTGTGTTTGATATAAAAAATACCTAGTATGTTCTTGCACACCAAAATACCTAGTGTGTAAGATATCTTGTGTAGATCAGTCTTGCACACCAAAATACCTAGTGTGTAAGATATCTTGTGTAGATCAGTCTTGCACACCAAAATACCTAGTGTGTAAGATATCTTGTGTAGATCAGTCTTGCACAGCAAAAATACCTAGTGTGTAAGATATCTTGTGTAGAACAGTCTTGCACACCAGAAATACCTAGTGTGTAAGATATCTTGTGTAGATCAGTCTTGCACACCAGAAATACCTAGTGTGTAAGATATCTTGTGTAGAACAGTCTTGCACACCAAAATACCTAGTGTGTAAGATACCTTGTGTAGATCAGTCTTGCACACCAGAAATACCTAGTGTGTAAGATATCTTGTGTAGATCAGTCTTGCACACCAGAAATACCTAGTGTGTAAGATATTTTGTGTAGAACAGTCTTGCACACCAAAATACCTAGTGTGTAAGATATCTTGTGTAGATCAGTCTTGCACACCAGAAATACCTAGTGTGTAAGATATCTTGTGTAGATCAGTCTTGCACACCAAAATACCTAGTGTGTAAGATATCTTGTGTAGATCAGTCTTGCACACCAAAATACCTAGTAAGATATTTTGTGTAGATTAGACCTTGCTCAGCAAGAACGACCTAGTCTTCTTGAGATCTTATATAGATAGATCTTGTTCAGCCAGAAAGATCTAGCGTGTTTGACATTTTGTGAAGACCACTTTTGCTCAGGTGCCCATACTTTGTGTGTTTGAGATCTTGTGTAGAGCAGTCTTGCTGAGCAACACAGTCCCAATGTGCCTGAGATCTTGTGTAGAGCAGTCTTGCTGAGCAACACAGTCCCAATGTGCCTGAGATCTTGTGTAGAGGAATCTTGCTGAGCTTGAAACCTTGTGCAGATCAGTCTTGCTCAGCAGCACAGACCTAGTGTGTCTGAGATCTTGTGTAAATCCGGCTACTAGTAGGTCTTTATCTGTACATTTCCCTTATTATTATGTATTTTGTGCGTTAACAAATGTTAAGACTCGTCTTAGTTTAGTTACACTTTTAAAAACGAAACTACACCAACTTTACCACACACACACACACACACACACACACACACACACACCTGTGTTGCATTTTGGTGGATATATATGAAACTTGGTACATATTTCCAGCGAATTTTGAACCTGTTATATCCCTTTATGCCTTGGAGGTGGATGCAATGTATGACTGCAATTTGCAGATTTTAGTGCCTTGACGTGAAAAGTGGTACTTATTGCAATCATCAGACGATATGAATGTGGGCTAGTCTGTTTATCGTCACTAATTTCAGAAGAGTTATGCCCCTTTTGAGTATACACGCGTCTCCATCATGCGGTACAGGGGGACGCGTACGAGGATGGGGTATATTTACGAGTTCAAAATGTCCACCATACCTCAAGTTGTTTATTTACAACAAAACTGTACGAGTTTCCAATAAAGATATAGCAAAAAAAAAAAAAAAAAAAAAAAAAAAAAAAAAAAAAAAAAAAAACAGAAATGAGTACACGTTATTATAACATCTGGCCTGTTAATTATAATGTTTATATAAAGTAAGAGACAAAAACCAAAACATCTCTTTCTAACGTTTCTATTTTTTGCATCTATTGAAAACTAAACAAGTATGCATGAAAACAGCATATGAAGGAACAACAACAGGCTATTGTTATGGATATTTAATTTAATTGTTTCTTTTTTAGTTTTAATTTTGCTTTTGATTTCATTACATGCTATTGTAATGTAACATTGTTTACTGTACTTGATCTTATCCAAAATAGAGTTCAGTTCTGTTTGACCTAATTGACCTTTTCTTTATTGTTTATTTCATTGACGTAAACAAGTGATACTAGAAACATTGTATATGGTTGCTGACCTTGTTCCAAAATCAGTGACAGTTTTGGTAAACAACTTTTTTTAATTTATGTTTTAAAAATCTTTCTCAGAGTAAGAATCATGGAGTTAATGTCATACCTGGATTACGTGGCAAATAGCATGTATCAATTGTTACAAACTTCTATTTTTTCCAGAAGAACGAACTTTTGACCCTCATCCAGGAATCTGTTTTGCGTCTTAATTAGCGTATAACTGCTGTTTTTGGTAGAAGTTTGTTAGTTGGGCTGCAAACAATTGACACGTTAAGTTGTTATTATGCTGTGACCAGTTTGGTTGAATTTTTATTTTCTTCAAATC
This sequence comes from Megalonaias nervosa, assembly GCA_016617855.1. Taxonomy (NCBI): domain Eukaryota; kingdom Metazoa; phylum Mollusca; class Bivalvia; order Unionida; family Unionidae; genus Megalonaias; species Megalonaias nervosa. The sequence continues at coordinate 32,702 of JAECUM010029926.1, forward strand.
ATTGAATTCAAGTGATTCTTTTCCCTGGAAATACATAAGTGCTTCTACAAAATTCTTGGATAAAGACATTTATTGGAAGTTATACTGAATTCAAAACTAGAATGATATTTTCTGTGATTCAACGAAGGACTATTGACATAACAGCACTTCGCTGACCACAACAGACGTCATCGCCTTCCATTTTGGATTTCATCGGGACTCGAACTCAGTTTCATTCAGGACTTTTTATTACTAGGACTTCTATTTTTAATTCTTGGATTATTTTTGGATTTGATTCGTAAAACCATTTTTTTTTTTTAATTTTTCACTTTGTATTTTAGGGAAATAAATTATTTGTTAAATTTTATAAAGCTTGTTGTCTTCACTCTTTCCTATTACTTATTTTAAGAGCATAGACTCGTAACACTATAGAAAGTAAAATGTAAAGTACACCATGTACATTTCCAGCAGAGTTCTTCACGGGAAACTTAAATTTTGTGTGGGGATTTCTATGGGGTTATGTTGACTGCATGTCTATCGGTACCAGTGTATCCCCTAGAGTGCAAGGTTTATAGTCAAAATTCCTTTGGTGTCAGACTGAGTAAACAGTAAACCTTGATAAAAAGCTATGGGTCAAGTGAAAAAGTTGTTTGGTGATCTCTGATGCACAAATGAGGGTACACGAATGGCATCATTTCCCGTTTATACATGCCATACTTTTTCTCTCTACAAAATCTTTTACACTTTTGGGAATTTTTTGAATGCAGATCTGTTAATTTATAAACAAATGACATCATCTCGCGTTTATACATTCTATGTTTCACCTATTTGCTAAACCTGGTACGATATCGGGTTATTTAAAACCTTATAAAATGCATCTGTTATTGTTCGTTTTTATAGAATACAACTACCACCATCCAACATACACCAACATACACTGCCATCACTAGTATCCACAACAGGTCTGCAAGTAGGCTCGAAAATCACTTTTTCTCTGTAATTTGCAAGAATGTCATGAAACCTTCAACTCAGCTGATGCATCTACAGTCCATACAATAACATTAAAAATTAGTCTAATAATTTAATCACTAGAGAATTTTATGGAGAAAAGACAAATCATCCGTTACTCAGAACTTAATCTTCATCGATCCCTGACTAAAATGAAAAACGCAACATCCTCGTCAAATTGTTGCACATTCTCCATTTTGAATTGTATCAGTTTTGTAGAAAATATAACTCCTGAAACTTATTAAAAAAAAGTTTGCCAAGATATTTGTAGTAAATGTTGTAGGTCTGGAGGTTATTTTAGTAACTGTGTTAGGCCTTATAATCTGGAGGTTATTTAGTAACAGCTTTAGGCCTTGTAATCTGGAGGTTATTTTAGTAATTGTATTAGGCTGCGTAATCTGGAGGTTAATTTAGTAACTGTGTTAGGTCTTGTAATCTTTAAGTTATTTCAGGAACAGTGTTAGGACTTGTAAAATTGAGGTTACTTTAGTAACAGCTTTAGGCCTTGTAATCTAGCGGTTATTTTAGCAATTGTGTTAGGCCCTGCAATCTGGAGGTTAGTTTAGTAACTGTTAGGCCTTGTTTCCTCCGGGATATTTATACTGTGAACATTAGTTATTAAAGGAAGGAATCTGATATTAAGCCCTTTAATATTTATACAAATCAAGATCTATCATCAAATATGGCTGCTGTCACTGAAAGTAAATAATCACATAACATAATTTGACAACATTTTGACAGAAAGTGTCCTAGCTTGAACGCTTTTGGATGTATGCAAAGACGCCGTTCACCATAAAATATCGCACGCCGTAACTACAAATAGCAAAACATTTGCACAATTTTATTTTCAAAAAATTCTGAAATGATTGTGACTAACCTTGGCAAAAATTCATTGTCGCATACATTTTTTTAAAATATTACACAAATGATGCTAAAGTGCCATCCAGTACAAAAGCTGAAGAAACTTTGAAACATTTAGCAATCAAAACACATGGAATCAACCCTGGAGAAATTTCAACAGAAAGCATTGCTACAAACATATTTCTTGACGTAATATTGATTAGACAGGCGTCAAACAAGTGAGTGATCACAGGCACTCTTGGGACTCTTGTACGTTCCTACTGAAATAGGCATTTCATATTTTGGATAGTTACGTTCTGTATTTATATTGACTTGTTGTGCTGATGTGACATATATTTTAAATATAGTCCATGTCGGAAAGCAGACTTCGGTTCTTGGACCGACACTGTATGCTTTGCTTGAATTAACTTATTATATTCGGCTTTTCTTTTTCGGATAAATATATCTTATTTTCCTCACAAAATATTGGAGGAAACACCTAAACTTCCACTTAAAACCCTAGCCACTCCAGTAAAATACCTTAGTCTACCTAAAAAATAAACTTCCATCATTGTAAAAGCTTCATTCAAAACAAATCTGAGCAAACCAAAATTACACGAAAGCATTTTAAGACACAATCACATTATATTAAGAAATATTTCAATTAGATTTACATTTTTCAATATTTAAAAAAAAATGTTTACATTAAAACGTCGATGATGTAAATTTGACTGTTGCAAACAATTTACTGTAGAATCATGTATTTTATTTAGTACTTGATTATATGTATGTATTACATCCTTAAGCTAATAACATTCACACAAATAGCAGTGTAATCCCATTGTTCACAGTATGTTCACGTCGCTTAGCCCACCACGCAAAAGCATCGCTTAGCCCACCACGCAAAAGCATCGCTTAGCCCACCACAAAAAATAGAATGGTCTCAAATACGTGTATACAGTGTATATGTATAAATGTAAACAGGGCCTGTTTAACTCTAAGCAAACTAGGAGGCCTTCATGGGAACAAAAGATTTGGAGGGAAGGGGCGCCATAAACGAAATACAGAGCCAGGTTATTAATGTATTATCATTAAATATGTTGACTAAATAATGAAATCAATAAATTATCAAACCAAACGTGTATTAATACTAATGAACAGTTTATAATAAACGATGCCCCGAGGGGGGGGGGGTAGGTAGGGGGCGCATGGGGGAAGTTTCACCTAGGGTGCCAAATACCCTTGCACAGGTTCTGGGTGTAAACGCATTACTTTATTTTTGGTATGAACTGCATCCTTGTAATCAACATATTGTACATGTAGCGGTGTGTCTATCGATTAACTCGTTCCGATACAATGAGTATGTTAAAGGATGATGCAAATGACTGAAGTTTAAACGGTTAAAACGGGTTAACCCATTCACATATTGCGTGAAAGTCTGAGGGCAGGCCTGACGATTAACCCGCTCGCATGCAGGGTATATGTGAAAGTCTGCGGCCAGGCTTGACGATTACGCCGTTAACCATACAGTGTATAAGTAAACATCTGAGGTGAAGCCTTTCGATTAACCCGTTCTCATACACTGTATACTTAAACATCTGAGGCGAGGCATGACGATTAACTCGTTCTCATACAGTGTATATGTAAACATCTGAGACGAGGCCTGAAGATTAACTTGTTACGATACAGTGTTTATGTTAAAGTCCGAGGCCAGGTCTGACGATTAACTCAACCCGTTCCCAAACAGCGTTTATGTTACAGTCCGAGGCCATGTTTGATATTAACTCGTCTTCATACAGTGTGTATGTAAAAGTTATACAGTATTCACAAAACTAACCAAGAAACACAGCGCCAAGAGCAAAATCAGAATAAAGCTAAGATACATGACTTTCATTTTTTTAAATAAAACTTATTTCCATCTGTTTGATTGCCACGTTTCGATGACGTATATGCATTCTAAGTATCATATCAAAGTGCAGAGGAAAATTCATTGCTTCTAAAAGAGATCGTATAGTTCCAGCAGACGAAGAGTGCTCCATGGACCGTATGGCAGTTCTAGCATGTGGAGAGTGCACCACACACTTATGCGTGATTGTGCTGGTCTCGAAAGAAGTAAAAGCATTGTCTTTGCTGTAATGGTCATTGTTTAAATGTCAGTAATACATATTCTAACAAATGCATGCACATTAATAAAATAAAAACTGTATTCCCCACTCTTTTTCTTATCAAGAATAGGTATAATGGTTATGTAAAAGGAAAAATTTATATTAAAAATTACCATTCAAACGTTTTAATTATTATGTACAATAAGTCCTTTTTAGGATACAGACCACAATATGCAAAAGGATAAAAAAAGGAATAAGCACGTTTTCTCACAAAAATATTTCATGATCGCCAGCAGAGCATTATTGTCATTTCAGATTGACCGTAGCGTTTATCTCGCAAAACAATGCCTTCCTACATGCACTATTTTGTTTTTATTTCGGAAAAGTATATAAACTGCATTGAGCGTCGCCTGCAAAAGCGAAAACAGCCTGTTAACTCGTGCACTGTGAAATAGAAAGCACGTTCCAATTAGGTGATCGTTTAGCGGCAGCAGCCAATATACATACACAAAAACTCTTAAGTTATTTCTAAACCCATGTTCTTGCCACGTGTGTTGTGATCAGTCGTGGGGTTTAGGCATCAAACTGTCTTGAAAACGCACTGTAATTAACAGGTGGGTGGCAAGGGTCACCCGACGTTATGAATTTAAGTTTGATTAAGATAGTTGCTGCTACGCTCATTCCGAATAGACAGTAAAGATGTTTTTATATCGTCGTCTCCACTAGTTGCTGCTACGCTCATTCCAAATAGACAGTAAAGATGTTTTTATATCGCCATTTCTACGGCGAATCCAAATTCATCGAGAAAGTTGATAGAGAACTGCAACATTGATAGCAGCATGCTTCCACTCTATGAAAAATTTAGCCATCTAAATTAGAACAGCTTCCATAATAGACTGTTTAATGAATATATACATGTAATTATGCTGATGATAAGACAAAAAAAATCATTTTGGTTACCTGAATAACAACATTTGTCATATGAAGTCCACTGCCATCCCATGTATGAACAAAGTTCGTGGTCACAAAGTTATAACTAATTTATTTTACTTTAGCTGATTTTCGTTGAATACATGTTACCTTTCTTGGAAGGTCACAAACTTTGAACCAGTGTAAGAAAAATGCATATTTTCCTCACACATGCACATAATTATTTACAGATCTAATAAGTATCCATGAACAGACACACATAATAAATGCATTCTTATCTTCCGAAACATTGTGGAGGATGAAACGTGCGCGAAATACATGAATTTTGCATAGATCTGTAAAAATGGAACTCTGTATACAAGTGACACATTTCTATACAGATCTACATTTCCGCCATTTGTCTGTCCTTTATATATATATATATATATATATATATATATATATATATATATATATATATATATTATACTAAACGTATGACTCACTCTTTAATATTTAACTACAGGTAGACGTCAGTCAAATTCAGCACTGTTCGCTTATGCACTGTATAAATTGATTTTCTTCATTCCATCCTGTTATCATCCTTAAATTTCGTGAAAATGGAAGGCATGACACTCTCAAGGCACTCACCAAAATAAGGATCGAGGCTAAAACTAAAATTCTATGCAATCCTGACCCAGCGGATATGTATTTTCCGGACATTTCGATACACACTTGTCGAAGCTCCGGAAATATTTACACATCTGGAATAAATAAATAAATAAATAAATAAATAAATAAATAAGTAAATAATGTTCACGACTACTGCCAATATCACCACAGTTTCAACGTCGTCATCATCAGTCTGTCAATCGTCATCGTCATCATCATCATCATCATCATCATCGCTCTATTTTGAAAAGGAAATTGACTAAAAAAAAGGCGTGACTTTAATTATTTTCTGCTTAAATGCAAATATTTCTGCAAAAGCGACTTAAGTGAGGTTTGCCGATTTCCTCCATGGCGCACTTGATGAGAGTTGTTATTTCCTCCAAGGCGCACGGTATGTATTTGAAGAAAGGTTCATACTGTGGGCTTTTATACACATTTACATAAAGTATAAGCTTTCTAAATACTTTCGTAAATGTTGCTCAAGTTCAAGAAAGAATTTTCAATTTACACTAAATAAATAAATAAATAAATAAATAAATAAATAAATAAAATTCAGTTCTACTCACAACACAATCAGTGACGAAGGGTCCATAACACCCAATGGCACACTCCGGATGACAGCACCCTAAAAGTCCGCTCTCAAAACACCGCCCTGGACAGATTGAGTGACACTCAGGGGTCCGCACTGAAATGGGCCACAAACAGAATATATAGCGAAGGTGCAAATGGTGCAGTGCACAGTTAAAGTCTAAAGTTATTGACTGGACACGGAAGCTCGTTCGCACAATGTTTGGCAGATATGTTTCGTTTAAAATAGTAATCACGAAGATTACCAATCGATGGCGAGACAAAATCTGATGTTGATTGATCAAGTTATAAAAATGATTATTTCCTTTTATTATGATAATTAATGTTACTGTTCTAAATGTACAGAAATATGAACAGACTGTTTCTCTGCATGAATCTGGATTTAGTCATCAAATGATTATGTTGTCGTTTATGCAGACCATATTATTTCAATGCTGCGGTTTATTCCTTTTCGTTGTTGTTGTTGTGTGAGGATAACTCCATTTTTCAGCACACGATAGTAGTCTATACATGGCGACCAGTGTATCTAGTGGAGGAAGAATACGGGAGCACCCTGGGAAGTATAACCGACCCACGGGAAGTTAGAGACAAACTTTTTCATATACCCACGTTGGTCTAAGCTATTGATTTCTAATCCACAGGTCGCGACCCAAATCAGGGTTTTAAGGACGCTCTGAGGCCTGCCATAGATTTTTTGGAGGGTGCAAAACTTACCAAAATGTAGAAACAGGGTCATGAGGCTCAGAAAACAATTTTTAGGTCAAAGAGAATTGATCTAATTGACTGCTGTTAACTGAAATTATGACTGTCGGGCAGCAGCTTTGGATATTCCATTTGATTGGGATATTCCATTTGATACTGTAATCCTGGACTACATTATTGTCTTGGGGATTTTCAAAGTCGTTCATCCCCGCCCAACAGATGCCATGTATTCCATTACAATGTACAAAAGGAGATATCGCTTGATAAACTTAAGTTACCTTTCACAGTTTAAAATTACTTCCAATCATACACCAAGGTTTTGATTTGTTTAAAATACTAAATGGTGTAGGATGAGTTGAAAGACATTGCTCACTTAGCGATGCGCTTCACAGGTACTCGACGCGAGCTTAATGTTAAAAAAAGCAATAATCTGAAGGAAAAAACTCATACCGAGTGACAGAATTACCTCAGACTACCCCTATGATCAATTCTTGCATAGGACCCTGTCTGTCATGCTATAAAATAGACAAGGTAAGTAACTTCCAAAAACTTCGTTCCACGCTTAACCCTCGATTTCCTTCTGCTATTTCCGTCTTTAAAGGCACAAGACCATAACCTATCACTTATTTTAGTCCTGAGATAAGTTTCTATTCATCAAGCCATCATCGATTTTTCTGAGTTGCACCAAACTGAAATTACGAGCTCCGAAACGTACTAATTGTGCGAAAGTTGCCTGCCGGGACAAAGTTACGCTCATGAGCAACGAGCTTTATTTTACTGAGAGATACGGTGGTTGCTACTCGACGAAAAATGATTGGCTCAAAAGGTAACATCATGAACCAGAAGCATGGGTGTTTTTTTAGGTTATTACCCATTGAGACAACCATACTTCGACGTTAACGCGTATGTCGCGTAGTTGGCATGTTTTGAAAATGAGTTTAACGTGTATTCGATTTGTGTGGACTTCAGATAATTCTTCTGTGGAACAGAATTCCTAAAGTTGAATCGAGTTAATGGTAAGTAGTAACATAATTCTGCATCTACCACTGTTCTCAGACTAATGAAGGAATGGGTCGAATGTGTTTAATATTTGTTTGAATTTTTATCTTTAAACTTTGTTTTAAACTCGCTCATCACAATTTTTTATATTTTACTTTTTTTTTTAATTCCCTTCCTAGGACGGGCAGTTAAGATAATCTTGTATAGAAACATCCATATTTGTCTTTCCGTGTGTAATGTTTGCCGAACAAGAGGTCGCGAGTTGGAAACTCGCTGTGGCAACCCACAATTATTAATACTTTTTGTATATGTATCTTCAAACTTTCTTTTAAACTCCCTCATCTCAGTGTTTTTATTTTGCTTTGCTTTCCTTTTTCTTTATTTTCCTGTCCTAGGACGGGCAATAAACCTAGTACTTTGATAAAGTTCAATAGACGATGCGAAGGTCCTCTCTGGAGATGCGTAAGTCTTAGAGTGTCATAATTTGCTGAACCTTTATTGGCGACTGTCAGATTTACCTACTATAATCTCGATTTTAATCGGATTGGAAAAGTCTTGAACTGGACACTGTTGACAAAACCGCTAACCAGATTTATTCCCATAAGATCCATCCGATTCCTTCGAATTTTTTTGTTGTTGTGCCGAAACGAAACAAGACATTTGTCATAATTTATGCATTGAACATGGGCTGTCACAGTGGACAAAGACTTGAAAATTGCGGCTAATCTTTATATCGTTGATTTCATGCATATATCAACTTCTGTTTCAATCCATTCAGTTGATAAGATTTTTATGATCAGAAACAGTAGAAATAATGGTCCTACGTACGTAGGTGGGGACACACGGTCCTGCCGACCATGATAACATTCATATCATTATAATTTTGGCCCCTGTATAGTATAAAAGAATGTCCTGCGAACAATGCATACTGAAGACCGTTATGATCTTCATCTACGATGATTTACCGTAAACAAGCAGTGCCCGATATAATCAAAATATCCAAACACTGTCATTTCTCTTATGGCTTAGAAATGTCAGAGATTCGCGACACTTTTGAATCAAAAATCTGTCAATTTAGAAAATGGAAATGAGTGTCAAAAACAAAATCGAATTCTTCTCAAGTTCATGAACACTAAAAAGAGAAACTAAAATGAGTTGTTTTGAAGACCGATAACTTGTGATTATTTACAACGGACTATATGGAGCCTACACTGAACTTACGGACAACGATTAATATGGAGCGTCTGGATACCTTGATCACATAATACATTGCTTGTTTGCAGTAAATCGCCGTTAGCAGTATCTATGGACATAAAGAAGTAGCTGGATCGACAAGACAGACTTACTTAAACACGAATGTCTTTGTTCAGAAATAAAAGAAGTCTCCAAGATTGTAATGTGATGGTGATCATTTCTCAGATGCCTTGATACAGGTGTCGAACAATTTCAGTTTTGCTTCAGTTTACCTACCTTGCTGGCAGAGGTGTTCTTTTGCGCCCCAACATCGAGGGATCCCGTTCCTGTCAGTACAGACCACTGGACAACTAGAACCTACGGATACGTATAAGGAGCCATGGTTAGAACATGATACATGAATAACGACAGTCTAAAGATACGCATAAGAAGCCATGGTTAGAACATGACCCTGAATAACGACAGTCTAAAGATACGCATAAGAAGCCATGGTTAGAACATGACCCTGAATAACGACAGTCTAAAGATACGCATAAGAAGCCATGGTTAGAACATGACCCTGTACAACGAGAAGCTAAGGATACGCATAAGAAGCCATGGTTAGAACATGATACATGATACTGGACAACGAGAATCTAAGGAAACGCATAAGAAGCCATGGTTAGAACATGGTACATGATACTGGACAACGAGAATCTAAGGAAACGCATAAGAAGCCATGGTTAGAACATGATACATGATACTGGACAACGAGAATCTAAGGAAACGCATAAGAAGCCATGGTTAGAACATGACCCTGAATAACGACAGTCTAAAGATACGCATAAGAAGCCATGGTTAGAACATGACCCTGTACAACGAGAAGCTAAGGATACGCATAAGAAGCCATGGTTAGAACATGACCCTGAATAACGACAGTCTAAAGATACGCATAAGAAGCCATGGTTAGAACATGACCCTGTACAACGAGAAGCTAAGGATACGCATAAGAAACCATGGTTAGAACACAACCATGGACAACGAGAACCTAAGATTGTGCATAAGAAGCCATGGTTAGAACATGAC
>JAECUM010029927.1:0-22903 GCA_016617855.1 Megalonaias nervosa
GTCGGTGATAGACTCATTGATTTTCAACCCCGCTACACAACAACATTTAAACAATTATTTGCAGCACATTATAAAATAACCGAAGCAGAATTACTAATATTTGTGTTACCCGGATTTATCTTTCCTGAGCTCATGAAAAACCGTCAACGATATTATCGATGAATATTTTCCAGCGATATTAGAATCATAGAGAAAAATAGCCCCACCGGCAAATATCCTCAAGCACAACAATGATCCATACGGAGGAGGTCGTCATAAATCACCAGGTGTTGTCGCGATTACATCAACGATCGCAGTTAATCTTGTATGAGATGCAATTGATGGCAGCTCTCAAGTAGATCTTGAAAAATCCAGTCAGGCCCAGCAGGAATACATTTTATATACATTAACACCTCAAGCACCCACTGGATTTTTGATTGTATTAGAACCCGTTAATCCAATTTATCTGCGATGTCATAATCCACTATTATTACGGATACATTTCAAACTTACTGACCAACACGGATACTTGCTTGATTTACGAGATGAATCCTTAGATATAAATCTGTATATACGCTCGTAGAGGACTTTGTAATATAAATAAAAAAATTCTTTTGTTTCTAAGTCGAAGTTCTGCGAACTAGGCGTTTTACAAACGCGAAGATCTACGAACTCACGAACAATTATTTATGTGGTATTATATAATGTACCAACACGTGAGAGTTTTTGTATACAACAAAGAGGTACTAGAAAGTACCGTCAGAATAATCTTGACACTCCTCTACACAGAAACATTTAGTTTTAATATACTTATTGATGATTACGGCGATGAAAAATTTTTGTTAACGCAGGAACAGCTAAATGAACTGCAACGAGAACATATTATTACGATTGTGTGTGATAGGGATAAAATCCTGAATTATGCACATTCTTGCCTTGAATTTGATAAGCTTAAAAAATATTCTGATTCAGAAAAAAAAATATTTTTTTACTATAGTCACAAATGAATAATTCCTCTTGTTTCATACTTTCACTTTGTTTAGCTGATACAGTCACCTTCACTTTCACAATCCGTTACTATTTTCACTTTGTTTAACTGCTGTTATCACAGTCACTGGTGACAGTGCTTTCACAATCACTAGTGACTTTGTCACCGCTTTCACTTTCACTTTTACAATCAGACATAATCTTTCTCAACTGTCTTACACGCGCATTCACAATCTTTCTTGTTTCGTATTCTTGAGACAATTCTGATGTAATTTTCTCAGTCGCGTGTGCGAGTGAAACTAATTGTTTAACTTGCGTATCGTCGACGTTCGCCAAGGACTATGTCATGGACTGTTGGAGTAATTTCATGAACCGGTACTCGGCTGATAATGTATATCTACCCTGTGTTTTTTTTGTTCCTGCAGTGATTCAAAATCACAAATAATTTTTTCAGGATCAAGTTTATTAGAAATTTGTATACGTTCATCGTGTAATTTTTGAACTGCAGAAATAACAGCATTAATATTTTCGTAATTCATTATATAATAAATATATATTTAAAATAAAAAAATAAAATATTTGTATTCCTCAACCTGGAATTATTTACGGTATATAAGGAAGGCACAACACATACTTACAGTATATATACAATCTTAACTATTATATACAGTACATACAATCTTAACTATTATGTACAGCATATACGATTCTACGTCCAACAGGCATCTGCATTGATCAGTGCTAATTTAATTGCAGAGACAAACCAAGTGAACCCCTAGATTGCCAAACGACATTCTAGCAGGTCCTGAGGGCGATCCGAGCGACCCTGTCTAGTCAGGCAATTAGCACAGATCAATAACATTACACCTAGTTGGAATTCAAACTCTATGGACGGCACATCCATGTAATTCTGGAACCCCTAATTGCGGGAATGCAATATAAACTTTCATTTTGACTCACTTACAGTGCTAAAGTTCTAATTGGCCAATCTTTGTCAGAACGATGAGAATGTTTCATTAGCTCACTTACAGCTCTAATGTTTTCAGTGGCCATTCTTTGCAGAACATTGCCACTGCGTCATGATTTCTTCCTCATAGAATTTTACTTACAGTGGTGAAGTTATCTCTGTATTTACATATTCATATATTTACATATTCATCTGCAACTATTTACATATATACATTTACATGTACATAGACACACATATACAAACGGGGCCTTCTCGACGTTCAGTGGATTTCTGCATCCCTTCCACAATCAATCGCGGGGAGTGGAAAAGAACACCCACCACGTGGTGTCATGGTGGGAGGTGTACTTGTCTGTTCAATACTGAGCAAGGGGAGGACCCAAATAATGATACGGTTCAGAAACTATATAAGGTGTTCGAAACTCGTAAATACACGAATAGCTCACACAACGAGGATGGCTTATTCGCTGTTTGTATTTTTCTTTTTTCTTAATTATTATCTCTGACAAAATGTAGAGGAAGCAAGAAACCTGACATATTCAGAAAAAAGATAATGTTCCTTAAAAAAAAAAAACAAAAATCATTATTCATTAGTAAATTAATAATGCTTATAAGATACAGGCTCTATCTTTAACTGACAGAGTTATATCCCTTGAATTTGTCAATGACTTTACTTGTATTTCTTTGAAAATACCGATTTGGTTATACTATTTGCGACATGATGGGAAAAAATTACCAAAGGAATAATTCATTTATAAGCGAATACTATTCTAAAATACAAGAGATAACTCTTTAATGGCTCTATCTTTTACCCGACAGTTTTATTTTCCTTCGTTTAGAGTGTTTTTGCAAGACAACTACAACAAAATTCAAAAGTATTTTTTGGTCTCAATATAAGCAGAATAATATTTTCTTGTTCTATTCAGGAGTGGCAGTGTATTTAAATAGTATTTGCTGTTTTTATTTCTTTGAAAATATTGATCTTATTATTTTATCTGCGACATGTTTTCCTGAAGCACTGTAAATATCCAAATATTTGGCAGCTGCATATATCGAATCAAATTTTATTTCTTCACCCGTTTCTACATTTACAGCTATAACTTAATTTGCGCTCTTATAATTATCACCGGTTCTTCAAAATTTACAATTCTGACTTTGGGTAATGGCCAGCAAATTATTCAAAAAATTCTCGAGTTTTATGCCGTTGATATGATTTGTCACAAGTCATCTTTGATTACTCCGTGAAAACATTCATATATCAATTTATGATACAAATATCTTTTCCCTAACAGTATATCTCAGATAACCAGCATTATCAACAGAACCGACTGGTTCTTTTAGTCGACAGTTCTTGATTACACCATCACGAGATGCCTCATAATTCTTGATATTGGGATGCTTCACGAATTCATTTCGCTCCATTTATATGGTAATATTATTTGTCTAAATAATTATTTTATTACTAGCGTGAAAATCTATCGAGATAGTCTTCAGCGTTTCTTATACCAGCGACGCTATTGCCGGTGATGTTTTTGTTTATCATAATATCGTTTCAGCTCTCTGTATTTTTTCCCACCATATTTCACACACAATTGCATTTCTCCTCTAACCCCAACACCACCTTTCAAACACTGTTTTGGTTCTAGACTCCCTCTTCGCACGCTTTGCATGTGATATCCACAGAATTCATTTACGCAAGACCGATTACAAGGTGTTGTGGAGCCAGTCATCAACCACTTACAGCTATTCTTTGCTTGAATCATTATACATTATAAACTAAACTTGAATTTAAATATATATTTGCCTTAATTATAACACTGGAGGAATCTACGTGATTATCTGTAATTAAGCCTTCTCAAGCTAGATTAGATCTTGACAGAATGAATCGCCAAGTTGACGATTCGAACAAGTTAACGTCAACAAGCATCATATCGCTCATGCTGACGAATAAGACTCTAATAAATCGTATCCGTGAAGCCAAGAAGGAATTCCCGACGAAGGCGCGGCTCATGTATGGTCAACATTCAGAAAATAATGCGCGTCGTTGATGCTACATTAAATGACCAAAGAGCAGCGACGATTATTAATTATCTCGACAAACAAAGATACTTATTTAGAATAAAATTTGTCGTGGCGACAGATGTCGCTGCGGTAAACGACATCTGGATTATGCGTGACAAACGTGACCCTGTTCGATTACATCACACTGGAGATATTGTAAAGTTAAGTAAAAATTCCAAACCAGGAATGTTGACTGGTATTGACAAGCTATATAATGAACAAGCGTGTTCTGTGACTGCAGTTGTTTGTGGGATATATCCGCTGAATGATAAACCTAGCGTTGATGATCTCAAACCGATGAAACATTCGACGCTGAATTGTGTAGCTGAACGAATTACATAACATTTTTCAAACGCGATACGTATAAATGGTTTAACAGATTTAAGACGAGAAAAATTAAATGAGTGGGCTGCGCGTGCCAAGGAACATGGAGCTTGGATCAACGACGTTGCCGAGCTTGAAAAAAATTGAAATTTCCGATAAGGGTAAAAACAATAACCTGCAAAATTTTATACGAATCAAAATATAAATCGTAGGGAACTTCGATAGAGATCATTGATCATAATGCACACGCGTGGACGAACGACGTAACAATATTTCCACGAAATAGAACTGTTAAATTTTATAGCGGCGATATTTTTGATTTTATAAATAAAATTAGTAAAAGCGATCCTGTATCTGTATAGTTGTTTCAAAGTTCCGAATGTAGAAATTATGATGAGGGTGTACGACCTAGTGGAGACATTTATCGTGCAGAATCTTTCAACGAGGAAATGAAAAATCTTTCGTCGAAATATACTGATGATGCTGAACAATTACTCAGTAATTGTCTTACCGTTCTATCAATTGCTGCTCACTTTGCTCAGGAGAAAAATTCATGGTCACCGTCAAGATCGGAATTTCTTGAAGATGTCCATCACAGTTGTGTCAAATTCGGACACGGCTGATTGTGGAATGCTAAATACGATTATAAGGATGTTATCTCAGTTGATATGGTTGCATGTTATCCTGAAAGTTTTCTTGGAATCGGAAAGTGTTCTGAATACTTTAAGCGATTTGGACATCCAACACACGAGATGACCAGAGTTGCTATAAATGGAACCTTACCAGATTTTGACTTAACTGGATTTGCATGTATTGAATCATTTTCGTTCATGGAAAATATCCATACGATTGTTTATGTTAGGTTTGGTCGCCATTTTTCTGAAAAATGTTGGGGTCCAGCAGTGCTATTACGATATATGATTCATGATGGAATTTTAGTATCGTTAACTGTAAGTGAAGCAATAATATCGTATCGTCCACAGAAACAAGTCTGGTTACCAAAACCCTCTGACGATGTCACGGTAAAACTATCCTCGACGAAATTTTTGAGCGTAATCCCGATGAAATTGAATATGAAAATAACTCGCAAACAATCTCGGCCGAAAAATAATCGGTAAGTTTACTCAGGGTGGTTCATGTGATCATAAACGACATTGCTGTCGACTAACCATCGACGATGCTGAACTTTATTTCATAATTACTGATACAACAGAGAAAGGCACATTTATAAGCCGGAATAATGCTTACTTGTCGGACGGAACTAAATTAGGCACAATTGTGAGCTATATTGATGGTGACTCACCATAGTTTAATCATTTAAGATCTTCGATGTTTTCGATGAATTTATTATCAATGATAATCACATTTCCTGATACCACGGTTAGA
Organism: Megalonaias nervosa; assembly: GCA_016617855.1. Taxonomy (NCBI): domain Eukaryota; kingdom Metazoa; phylum Mollusca; class Bivalvia; order Unionida; family Unionidae; genus Megalonaias; species Megalonaias nervosa. The sequence continues at coordinate 5,705 of JAECUM010029927.1, forward strand.
GTTGCCACATTCATTTTATGTGAATAAAAGATATGCGGATTTGTTAAAAATTGGTACAGATGCATCATGGGGCGAATGGAGAATAAAGCAAGAAAAGATACTTAGCTATTCTGAATCAGCCGACGTTGAATCTAAGGATATATACCACAAGAATAATCAAATATCAGTGTTGTCATCAGCACCATCGGTATATAATCCCGTAGCTAGACATGAAACTATTTATCTTATCGGGTGTGGTGGTTCTGGTAAGACAACGCGTGCGATTGAATTATTTCGGGACCTTGACATGGTTGTTTTGACACCTACGCATAGAACTCGCCAGAGATATGATCAAACGTGAAGTAAAATCTCAAATTTATCATAGTTTCTTTAGATGGTGCGGAGTAGCATGGACTCTTGAACGAATGGGTGAAAATATATTCCTAAGCTCATTATTTGGGATGAAATATGCACGGTGTAGCTAAAGACATTAAAAATATTTCTTGATTGATTATTGACATAGAATACTGCTGTGATCATGTGTGGCGATCATGGTCAACAGCCGCCTTTTGTTGGATCATCTCCGCATGAATGGTTAAAAACGTTCGTCGATTATTACGAAGAAAAAACTGATGATTTTTGATCGATTGATCCAGAATTAAGAGAGTTTAATTAATTAATCCTACTACAACCATACAAGATTCAGTGTGAAATAATACGTGAAATAATTCCGGAATCACATATAAATGATTTTTGGAATTTATGGAGTCCTACTGATCTCATAGTTGCAAGTAGAAAAAAAGTTCCTGATAGACTTCAACAACAATTATTATTGTTAAATAAAGAAAAATTTTCAAATCTACCTGTACCATTGTGTTATCGCCCAACAGATAAGCGACGACAGAATATCGATGTTGAAATTCCTGGAATTAATGACAAACAAAATCCTGTACTACCTCAAATTGTTTTAGTTCCTGTCAGTGCTGTTGAGAGCGCGTTAACGATGGACAAAACTCCATGCACTCAGGGATATGGGAAAAACGATTCATTCATCGCAAGGATTAACTATTTCGGATATTAATATTTGGATTGTCGATGATCGTATTGAATGGTCAAATTTAGTTTATATCGCAGTGTCTCGAGTCAGAAGAATATCTCAGCTGCGGAGGGTTATCATAGACTTCACAGTAAATAATAATCAAACTGCTAGCAATGGCAATGATGTAGTAAGAAACAAATTAGCTAGTTATAAGCATTGTGACAAAACAAATAAGGGAGACTTTGATCTTGATGCTGAATTTATCATGACACTGAAACAACGACAGAACAATCATTGTGCGAGCTGTAATACAGTAATGTTGTGGCAGTATTCGAATAGTAACCAAAAACAATTCACTGTGGACAGAATTAATAATAGTCTTGGTCACACACGCGAAAATGTGATGCTGACCTGTCTTGAATGTAATCAACGTCGGGGCGCAGGTGTCCTGCTTTCACAAAAGTGAAGGCGGTTGTAATTGTGTATCCTGAGGAACTACTTGTAATTGTTCACGTACAAATACACGCTGAGGAGTAGTTGAATCTAACATGTAAATTGCAGGTCTACCCGAGGATCTTACCACGCTGGAAATTGTATGTGTGGTCACACTCCAAATAGGATCAGTTGCTCTTTTTTGACCACCTTCAAGTTCACAAGGTTCATATAAATATTTTACAGTCACATTGCCTAGTACAGGCTGTTTTGAGAAAGAGTCACGTCGTTGTATTGGCATATATTTCTTTGTGATCTCATTGATGGGTTTCATAGAAATTGCACGAGTAATTGTAATATTAAACGCAGCTATCACGCTTGGTAGTCTTGCAACCCATTCATGAGATCTCATGCCTTTCTGATGTTTGTTCAGGGATATTTCCTGCGCATATTAATATCCAAATAACCGCTCAGCAAGTGTTCGATCAAATCGTTCAACGATTGCCTGATCGCAATGAATTGCGGTATGTCCTCGTCTGATTTTGATGTTATGTTATTTCATCAACCTGTAGCAACTGTGGCCATTGTAGACCGCCACGTTGATAAATTCGTTCACATGCAAATACAACTTCAGTTGCTGTTTTAGTTGATAGCGGCTCTGCTTCTTTATATCTACCTGCAGCGTCAACGACAGTTAACGCGTATTTGTATGTGCGCGATTGACGTCTACCATTTTTAATGGTATCATGTGGTTAAAACAAATTGTCTACTTGATAAACTTCATTGGGAGTGCTGACATCAAAATGTGCGAACTGAATTTGTTTAGGTGGTGGTAGATAAATTTGCCATATTGCCTGTCGTGCTAACCAATCTGCAGCAACAGAACTTGCGACACTGCCGTATCAGCAAGTTTACTAATCGCTACACTACCTCTCCAATATCCTCTTGGGCTGTAATAAACCGATTCCATTATTATAATAATAATCGGTTGATTAATTACTGGCCCCTAGCACTACTTTACCTTTCATCGCAGATTTTATTAGGAAGCTAGCAAGTTTTTCTCTGAGAGATTTATTTTGTATGGAATGTGAGGAGTGAATCAACTTCACGTACGCAATATATCGTTGTTGAAAATCTTTATTTTTCTACGCAACATCATGAACGTGGCATGCTTGATCAATCGCATTTATTGGATACTCACCAGGTCTTGGTTGGTCTCGTTCGTCAAGTCGGATATCAAGTAGGGCTCCAGGACCACAATAATTATATCCTAGCAGCTGTTTTTCTCCTTGGTATTTAGCCTATGGATCTCCTCGTAATTTTCACAGTGAAGCAGCGATATCGCTGATTGTTTCATTAGAGATGAGCCTGTATTTGCTTGTACCACATTTTACACACTTACCTGTAAGCGCACGGTTTTTAGTTTTGGTTATTATTGTCGTTAGTCCACATGTGGGGGTGGATACTCTGCATCGAACACAGTATAAATTCATATTATTTATTATATTGGTACAACATGAATGTCATTGTTTTCTCAGCGACACGAAAGCAAAAGCCAATTAAGCATCATGCAGCGCTACCAAATTCTACCAGAGCAATTATCATCGGTCCATCTGGGTCTGGTAAGACGCAATTGTTGCTTAATCTGATAATGAGATGGCTCAAGTGGGATAAGTTATATTTAGTGGCACCATCATGGTGCCCCGAGTGGCCGAGTGGTCTCAAGCGCTCTCCGTTACGGATCACTGCCATCTCACCTCTGTCTGCGTGGGTTCGAGTCTCGGACCCGGCTAATGTGGGTATGTGAGAAAGGTTGACAGTAGCTTCTCGTGGGTCGGTGGTTCTTTCCGGGGTTTTCCCGGGTTTTTCCTCCACGATTAATACTGGCAGCCATGCAAAGCCTATCGTGTGCTGAAAAATGGCGTTAAACCCTACAACAACAAGAGCAACAAGAACAACAATAATAACCAGATTCCATAGTAAGCGCGGATTCACTCATTATTGTTATTTTACAACAATTTAATTACAGATACTAGTCAGTTGACATAAAAGTTTTCAGTATATCTAGTAATGTAACGTATTTTTTTTAACAATAACGAATGGCAGCAATGCCAATTCGACTCAGAATTTAGAGGTCCCCAAGTCACGTGTTGACTTGAGCTAAAAAAACCAGCCTAACTTTTAAATATCTATCATTCATTGACCCACTAACAATGACATGCGGCTCAAGCAAAATCAATACCAGTTACCATTATACATGATTTGTGTTTTAAAAAATTACATTGTCAGTCTGTTTATAAATGCGTGTATACTGATAAAATTCTCTGTCTGTTTATATTTATAAAATTCTCTGTCCGTTTATACCGATTCAATTATCTGTGATCACCGCTGGTATCGTTCATGTAGTTTATTTTAAATGTATACTTTTAATGTGGTTAGCATCGAGGACAGGCAATTTTTCGATCAATCTGTTGAAACTTACTTCATGTTCGATCCCAGGAAGACGTGACTGACAATATTGTCGGCGTTATTAAAAATAGTTATTATAAGTGGGGAGGCGGTCACGAGCAATTGTAGAAGATGAAATATAATTGAAAATGGGTAATTGTAAAACTTGACCCAGGTGTACAGGCTTGCCCCCCCCCCAAACCCGAATAAGGATGTTCATTTTATAGCTCACGGGGTTCGCAAAAAGGGGTGGGGTGCTGGTGTGCGGGTGCTTGATTACAGCTTAACAAATTAAAATTTTAGCTTGGACAGCCCTCTGAATCTAAATAATTTCGTTCTAAACTTTAGTTTCACACTTAGCGATTCGCTAGAGGGTGTGTTCACGCACAATGGACAAAAATGGAAAAAACCCAATAACAATTACCCGTGAAAGTTATTCAAATTATACAGGTAAAATTATCATTCTTACTAGGCCCTCAAGGTTGATGCAACTTCTTTTGGGTCAACCCTCCTCTTGCTGCTTAGGTGCTTATTAGTTCTTTTGTAAATCATTTATAATGCTATGATTGCTTTTTACAACTGTCAAATTCCTTTTTCTTTTTTTTTTGTCTTTGTTCCGTTGATCTCTCTTTGCTTCTATTCTTTTGAACATGACTTTTATCTATATTAATGATATCAATATATCAATGAAGAAAATGTCATGAAGTGCTGTTATTGTCATTATTATTAATATTCTTGATGTGATCCTGATGCTGATTATAATGATGCGTTTTTATACTACTACTACTACTACTACTACCACCACCACTAATAATAATAATAATAATAATAATAATAATAATAATAATATCGACTTGATTTGCTTTTTGTAATGCCAGGACATTTTATTTTTGAAAAGGTGGTAGTGTGGAATTTAAATGTTATATAAGTATTTTTCCAGCAGGCGTATTAAATTCCATAAACACTATGTCATTATTTGGTTCAAGCATGTTTGCTTAGGGTATAAGGTATGTTTATGTTCCTAAATGTGTTATTATATATTGTTCTTACATGTATTATTATAAATTGTTCTTAAATGTATTATTTTCAATTGTTCTTAAATGTACTATTATCAATTGTTGAACTGTTTGCTAATTGTTTGTCGACATATTTAAAATTTGTGAATGTGCTTTTATTAGAACCTATCTACCTCAAAAAATCGTTTCCACGTCCATGTCCTACTGCTGCCGATGTAGTAGTAATAGTAGTGACTGCTGCCGCTGCTGGTGTCTCATTGGTGGCCATCAATATTGTCATGATGTTAGAATTCTCGAATATTGAAGGTATTCTTCTATTGGGTCCCACCAAAAAATATTTATAAATTTTCTTTCAGGTGTCATAATTCCGCCAAAATATCATGCAACAAGTGAAGAATATTGTTTGCACTTGCTTCCTTCTTCTTATCCAAAGCATTCATCTTCTCTGGTTGCGTTATCATTACTACCTTTTCTTGGTTTTTTTTTTAAAAAGAAAAAAAATTGTTCTTCATTTTCGACTTGTATACAAGTCTCTAAGTCTTCTATATGTTTCTTTTTAAAGTCATCATATGCTGGCAATGATGGAGATAGAGAAGAAGGTTCTACCTGGACAATTTTATACGAGATAGAAAGGAAAATCCAAATTCAAGTCATTCTCCACTTGAATAGTTCTCGCTACAGACGGGACTTGATCGGCGGTTCTTAACTCATCAAATGGTTAGAAAACAAAACCACTTGGGATGGAAATTCAAATTATTAAGGTTATTCTCGTCAACCCAATAAACACAGCATGATTTAATTCACGACTGATGAAATAAGAACCACTGGGCTACATAATGGATGAGTGATAGGGGATCGAAGTGTTGTTCATAATCGGATGAGTGCATAGAGTATATATTATCATAGAATCACTAACTAACACACTTATGATCCGGTACCCGCACGATTACAAACAATCTAATCAAGGAAAAGGCAAGGAATGTTTATTTTACCAAACATATACAATCGTAAAGAATGACGTTGACAACAATAATCAATATTCTTTTCAAGAAAGCTAACTTAAGGTGGTCCTGAGAATGACCTTTGGGTTGCGTGGTGTGTGCTAACAATAGCTATTTAACACTCACACATTGTTTTTTGACTTATGGACGACATCGACACGTTCTTACTATTAGCACAGAGCACTAGTCTCATTTTCATGTATTCACATTATAGTTTGTTTATTAAGTTATATTTCCTCTTTTACCTTTGCCTCCATGGCTTTCAGTTTACAGTGGCTAATATATAACACTGTTCTTTAATAATTTTAATTTTCATAGCCAGCTAAAACTTAATTCGCACAGGGAATAGGAGAACATACGTTTCTTCGCGTTGAAATAATGCTATTCGAATGAAAATTAATAGCAGAGCAAAATTATTTTTTCCAGGGCAAAAGAAATCTAGTTAAGAAAATGCGTATTTTTGCTACAAAAAATAATTCATACTCGCTAAATTCATTCTTTATGCAGACCAGAAAAGGAGTTTTTCTTCGTGCAGGAGATATTTAGTTGCGCTGAAAATATTTTGCTTCAGCCGAAAGTGCGATTTTCTGCAAAGGAAATCTGCTTCTTTGACGGAAACATTTTAACTCGCTATAAGAATTAGTAACCAATGTCATTCACAAACGCTAATTTTATTTGTTTCCAAACTAATTTAACAGACATCAAAATTAAATTTAATTTAAGAAATCAATTTAATTTGCCGGATTAATAAAAGCTGGAAATTGTGAATTAACGTGTCCTATTTGTTAAGTGTTGTTCACGATATGATGTCAGCAAGTGAAGGTCAAAATAATATCTAGAAAAATGTTCACATTCTTTGGCGTAATTACGAGTGTAAAGAATATGAGTCGTGGCAGAGTGTTATACATTTAATGATGACTGTATGCAATGGAGTCATTGTAATTAAATTGCTAAAAACATTTGTCTGCAAATTTGAGAATGATGATACATACTATTACAACTGTATAGTCTTAAATTAAGTAACAGAAAAGAGCGAAACCTACAAGTTTTGTATAATTCAACAAATAATTTATTTCCCTAGAATACAAAGTAAAAATGTAGAAAGAACTTACAGTATTGTGAATTAAATCCCAGATAGTCCAAGCAATCCTACCACAAGTCTAAATGGATGAAGTTCCAACATAATTCTAGTCTTATTCAAAGTAAATTCCAACAATGAATGTGTTGATGTGCCTGCAGTCTTGAAAGTGCTAATGTATCAGTGGCATGGAGTATGAGGATGTGCTAACGTTCTTTTGATGTATCACAATAATATAATCCAAAATGCACTTGTCTGAATGGACTATGTTTCCGAATTGATGTTGCAGTCCAAGAATATTATTGCGCACTTTGTAATTCTAGTGAATAATTATTTTGAATAAATAATTCCACACAAATAAAAAAATGTATACAACAATAAGAATAATTCGTCTTCATATTTTAAGCAAGAATTTGTAATTTTTCAAGTAAACAAAATTATATATCCCTCTGCTAGACCTAGGTTACAATTACCATTTTCTGGAAATACTCTGTCAACTTTAAGGAATTTTCTATTATGAAGTTTCTAAGGTCAGAGTCAAGACTATGAACGTGTTTGCCATTAAATAGTGGTTACTCCCGATGATGCAGAACTAGTAACGGATTGTTCTTATGTTTGCATGTAACCAGTTTTTACTTAAGGCCGGAAATCCGAGTAGGGTTAGATCCCACAGTGATTGTTTCTAACCCTAAGGCACATAGCTATGCAGCTCGCTTAACAGGGTTTTTAAAGAAAATCTTAAGTTTTCGCTTAGTATAAACTGTATTTTCCACAACATTACCATAGCCTTTTGCTTTGTGTTGAGTAGGGTACACAGAATACAGGTTTAAATATTACAATGTTCATGTTATCGTGTTTGCACGTTGTTATATTTTTAGCTTTCGAAATTAGGTTGTTAATATGGTTAATATCGGTTTGCTCTAGCAAACACATCATCAAGTTTTGTCAAGGTGTACATTGTTAGGATAAACCTAACGTTGACACTTCGATTTTGATGTGGATTATTTAACACATTGTGTGCTCTAACGGTACAAATTCAAAGTGCGCTTTAAAACTGGAAGTTGTTATAGATAACGTTGGCAGCAAACGGCTTATGTAGAATGATATAAAACGAACGACCTTTTATCAATATTAATTTTATAAATTTAACGTGCCTTTGAAGTGGTACAAGTAATTTATGTGGTAGATACCGCATTTCTACCGTTGGTTAACAACAGTGCTGATTGTAGAAACATATGTTTGGCTGGTGAGTACAGGTTAGTTTAGTTTGAGAATAAACAATAAAAAAACGGCTGGACTCTGATTCACGAACTGTTTCTGCATATAAAACCGTATCTGAGAATGGCGGGGACATGTGTGACTATCATTGTTTTTAATGAGTTGCTAAAAGGATGTCGAAAAAGCTGACGTGTTTTTCCACTTGGTATCCAGTGGTCGATTTCAACAAAAAAGCGGACATTGTTTGTTGTTGTTGCCGATGTTCTTTTCCACTTGAAGGGCACATTAAGGTAGACAAAATATATTATATGGTGTGTAGTCGCGCTTCGGATAGGCCTCATGCTTAGATACTTGGCACTCAATAATGTTTAGTTTACATCACAAAGAAAGCTGAATATACTATGCTATTAAGCGTTTGTTTCCAGACGCCGACAAATGCATTCAAGCAGAGGTTTACAGCCATATTCTCAAAGGGTCAGTGATGGGGGCTGTAACAATGGTTGATAAAATTCAGACTATTACAACTCCTAAGGCAGTGGCCACCTGCCAAACGTAACATCCATATTGTCAGGCGCTTTAATCATACAATTATACTTTCCCTAGTTCCTTAATTTCGGCATCCAGTTTATCTTCAGGTTAGTAGATCTTGGGGCTTTTGATATAGTAATATTATATTTCATCCACCAGGAGGGTTATATCAATGCTTAATTCGGCTGGAGAGGGACAGGTGCGCGCAGCTCTAACTAATCGCCGTGGCGTACTTGCAGGACGGTAATGTGATGAATAGAGGGTGTTAGTTTCCGTAATATCTTCTGATCCGAAAACGGAACGGTCATCACCCGCAACGTGTTTCCAGCATGCACACCAAGAGTCACTCTTAACAGGGCTTGCGATTGTGAGTTGTTGTTGATGACTCACTGTATTGCGACAAAACGTATCTTTGTATTGTTTCAGTGAACTGAGTGAACTACCAAATTGTTATAGCATTGTCGCGAAATATCAAACTGTCATTGTAGTAGCAATCGCAACTCCGTGCGTTTGTGGTCAGTACTTTTGGGTCTTGTTTTTGCATCAGCTAAAGAGCAATTACACTTAGTTAACCACGATCTGGCTGAGTGTGCTCTGTAAGGTTTCAGTGATCAAGGTCTCGCTGTTTTGCATCCTTGTTCCATTTTAATATGTTGGTGCAGATACTCTTCTACAAGGGATTTGCATTTTTTGTCCAAGCTATTGTTCTAAGCTTCGTGAATTTCATTTACTTGCCACATTTGTGGAGAAAAGCAGGCCAAAGACGATTACAGCGGTTGGAAATCTCGTTGGCTGCACGTAGATGTTGAGATATGAACACTAAATGGTGTCTGTGACTGCAAAAGACGCAACACTTGCTATAAGCCTTTTGTATGAGTTTTTAGTCGGAATGGCGGTACTGCCATTGTGTGCCACTAAGATCCCATGTATACTGATTCCAATCGATGCCCATGATCTTTCACTCAGACTCCTGTGCAGGTTAATAAAGCAAAACCAGAATCCTGGACGGTGATTTTGACGTTGTCTTTGCTAAGTGTAAAACCACCATCTTTTAAAACATTCTTGTGCGATACAAACCAGTCGCCCTTATTTCCATATTGGACTGCGCAATCACTAGTAGCTAAAGTTCTTCAATTGTTACATATTTGGCGAGGTCGCCTTTATTATGTTAGCCGGCGTTTTGCCTGCATAGCAGTCATACTCCCAGGCCTGCTGGTAGAGAATCTATACTAAATGGATGAGATGGCCATGGAACGCTTGCAGCACTCTTACCAATGAAAGCAAGACCACGTATATTCATAGAGTGTAGGTTGAACACAATTGTTACCTAATTTCAAGGTTAATAGTGCGCTCGAATATATAATTGGTTTTTGTTTTCCAACTAAAATGCGCACCGCATTCACGTAATCTGCTGTTCTGTGCTTTTGCATAGGAGTCAGTACGCTGGTCCCGGTATGACTCAACACCCACAGAAATAACTTGTGGCAGGGTAATGCTTTTTCTCGATTAAGAATATTCTCGGTTGTGTTACGAGTCTATTGTCTTAAGCTCAGTAACAAAGGAAGCGAAACCATCAAATTTTGTAAAATTAAACCAATAAGTTAATTCTCTATTTTTCAAAATGAAAATTTAAGCGGAACTTACAGTATTGCAAATTAAATCCCAAATAATCCTAAAATTTCTATCAAAAAGTCCAAAATATAGAGTCTTCCAAATGAATTTCAATAGTTCTGAATGTGCTAATGTACCATTAGCCTTGAATAGTTTGATGTCTCAACAGTCTTGGTTTATCAGAATGGTATAATCCAGAATGTCCTTGAATGAATTCACAATGATCCAAAAAGAGTGCTTTAGTCCAAAATGTCAATGTGTACTTTAGTGATTACAATGAATAATTTAGATAGTTTTTCTGAACAAAACTGAAGATGATTCCACAAAGACGGATGTTAAAATAGGAGTGAATAATTTATTGATTACAACCTTTATATAAAAGCCTAAGACAAAATAAGATGACCAGGATGTAGGCCATTTTTCCATCATATTCGTAAACAAAATAAGGTCTGTTCACTTTAAATGTTAAGAAACAACATGTCAAAATCATGCAAACCATAGAATTATGAAAAGAAAAACTGAATTCCTAAACTAAAATCCAAACAAACATATTTTAAAAAGATGATATTAGTCAGGTACGAACAATTTCCTACCCTCAACTAAAGACAAAGGTCAAGCACAAAAATAATTAAATACACATAAAAGTTGTATTTATCTGGTCGAGGTGGGGATAGATCCGCGGGGTGTTGATAAGCGCTGGATCATTACTTGCTACGTATCATATGGCTCGACTGCCTCTGATATGAAGGCCTTGTCATTGACGTCCTCATTGATCAGGGCTAAGGGCAATCCAAGGCAAAGAGTGTTAAAGTTGGAAGGAAACAAGATGCTGAACCTCCCATTTACCAAGTTGTAGTCCTAAATCGTTTTAGGAATGACGGTCCGCAATACTTTGTCGAGCGTTAGTATGTTATAATAACCATCCGGAATGGTTATGGTTTTACAAGGGTATTTCAATCCTAAGATCATATGAAATTATTGTTACCAAGCACAGCCGAAATGTTGAAACAACTTGGTTTGTACAAAGTTTCCTGGAGTGGCCCAGGCGATTTTGAGTCGGTGCACATCACCTGTTGTACAGCCATAAATCCAATTAGAGGATTAGTCACACATTTTTTAATTGAGCATAAGTTGTCAAGACTTAACATGTTCCTCTACATTACCACCTGACCGGGTGTATGGGTCTATTCTTTAGAATGATTTTCCGTCCTTATCTATCTTGACATATGTTCCCTTACTTAGACACAACACACACACACACACACACACACACACACACACACACACACACACACACACACAAATACACATAAAATCACAGATATAGTATAAAAAAGAACCATTCAAACAAACCCAAAGGTGTTCACAACACGTTTGTTTTGATGCAAAAACAATGAAAAACTTAAAAATAAAATCAAAGGATGACAATAGGGTACACTCTTTCTTGAACTCGTCACTTCCATTATTCAATTTGGCGTCATATTGTGCCAACCATTTGTATGATAAAACACAAAGTTTATAATAAGTGCGATTTAGAATTTTTGATGCACAACATGCTCCGTATATAACATATTTTGCAACCAAAATTAGGGAGTTGATAAGATGATCAAAGTTGTTATTTCCTATAAAGACATCTTTTCGTTTACCTTTAAAATTTGGATCATAAGTATGGATCCCTTCCACAAATAATTTGTGTGTCAAAAAGATGTTTAATAAGTACACCACCGCTTGTCCTCCACATTGCCGATGATTTAAAATTGTCTATAGTTACTGTTACGTATATGTGATACAATTACTTGTGTGTTGGTTTTAAATTTTTTATTTTATTTTTATTTTCATTACATGTTATGATAACTTTATTCACTGGATTGGACTTTTTTTTTGGAGAATTCAGTTTTCTGTTTTGACCTGATAAACACGCAGTTTGTTGCTACATAATATTTTTAGCTGACCTAGTTCCTGGCCTTGGTTCGGAATTAGTAAACACTGAGTGAAAATCAAGCTCATTCTTGGCTTGCGTCAGCTCCGTTGTAAACAACCTTTTTTAAATTCATTTCCAGTGTGGGAATCATTGATTCTTAGCTAAGGCTATACGAACCTACTTGTTAATTGACATATTATTTGACTGCGTTGTTCTGATTAAGTGATCACGTGACCAATCACGGAATCTAAACTGCGTTTTAGTTAAGGGTTAAAACAGTTGTTTTGTAGTGTTTTCAGTCAGTCGTAAATTAATGCCTTCGGAGCTCAGAGGTATTTTATGTTGTGACCAGTTCGAGTTAGTTTATTTTTATTTAAAATAATTTATTAACTATGGAAAACACATAAGTGCTCTTCTTCATCAAAATTCTTGGACAAAGACATTTAGTGGAAATTATTCTGGAACTCTAAACTGGAACATTATAAATTGTGATTCAACGAGGAACTGTTGACATCAGTACAACGACTTCATCTGATGTCATTGCCTTGCATATTGGAACTTCATCGGGATTCGAACTTTGATTCATTTAGAACTTTTTAGTGATAGGATTTATATTTTTAAATTCTAGGACTAATGTTTGGATTAGATTTACAAACCGTAAGTCCTTTTTCATATTGTTACCTTGTTTTCTAGGGAAATAAATTATTTTTGTCAAAATTTACAAAGCTTGTTGGCTTCACTTTTTCTTCGTTATTTTGTACGTGCCTAGTCATGTAATATTACAAGATTAAGAATATCTTGAGACATGTATTCCTGAACTGCTGTTGGTTAATTTTTCTAATGTGATCAAACATAAATTACATCACACAAAATCAAGGATATTATCAAAGTACTTTTTCCAATATGGGACAAATTTCTTCTGCTCCAAAATCCAAGCAATTTCTTTACTTCCTTCAACAAATAATTAAGTTCAACCATATCGTCCAAATTCAAAGGGAAATCTACACTCAGTAATCTAAGAAAGGACATTGACCATTTAATATCAATTTCGGGAAAAAGTTTCATTAGGAATTTGTTCCCGATCCATATAGCTTTTGATTTCAAAACTGTAGTGTAGACATGATACCGAGCCGAAGTCGTTAAAAGCTGCATTGTTATCTCCAAGGACAAATGAGAACACCGTGTAACAAATTTGTTTTTTTCCTGGGTAGTAAGTGCTATTTCTTAATTAATTATGCCTCAAAAGTATAGATAATGGCTATTACTCCCCACAAACTTTGCTTTTATGACCAGGACAGTGATATTTTGAAATTTACCTATTTTCCAGAACATTCCAGATAGATTCAGTGCTGAGTAAACTTGGAGTGACTTCCAGACCTTTCCAGTAATATAAATTGCAATATAAACGCAGGGGTCTTAAGCCCACCAGTTCAGTTTAGTTCCAGCTTCCTAAGTGGATACATACCTGCATTTTTCTGAGATGGCATCAAGAGGCTGCAAGCATCCGGCAGAGTCATTTTGCTATGTCTGCGGCCAATTTATTAAGACAAGAGCGAAAAAGTACTCCGTGGAAGCACCTGCTAAGACGTGTTAGGCCTAAAGGCATATTTCGGCATGCCTGTCGGGGATCAAGACAAACCCTGGGCACCTCATTTCAACTGCGAGCACTGCAAAAAATCTCTGGAAGTAAGATGGACAATTGTTGCTCGGAAGTTTATGTTATAAAATTTCTTAAAATTTTTCAAATTGTAAAGGTTTTCAATTTTACAATGTTTTACAATCTTCAATATTATTGAGAAAATATATCATATATGAAAATTGTCGCGAGAATCTCTTACGCATTAGTCATGGGTGAAATAAATGTATTTTTGTAGGCTGGTACATGCTGGTACAGAGGAGAAAAGAGAGCCATGAAGTTCGCTATCCCAAGAAATTGGTGGGAACCCACTGAACCCTCAAGCACCTGCTACGTCTACTACGTAGAACTGGCAAGAATGCATCTGCTATCTCGTATAAGGATATCCCTTCATCCATCGCCCCGGTGCCACACCGCCCTAAGCTCCCCGTACACACTCCTCCGGAGAGAGAACAGCCGTCTTTAGAAGAGATCAGCAAGTCAGAGAGCGAGGAAGATATTGTAGATCCAAATGGCGATTTCGGAGGTGGAGCTGAGGACAGAAACCCATTCTACACCAAACTAAAAGACCTCTACGACTTGATCAGAGATCTTGGTCTCACCAAGTTCAATGCCGAGCTTTTGACGTCTAGGCTCAAGCAGTGGAACTTGTTGAATAAAAGTGTGCAAGTCGCAGATCAGAGGAAGCGTCACCATGCTTTTTTCAGCTTCTTCACCCGTCAAGATGGGCACTGCATCTGCCACAATGTGACCAGTCTGTTCGAGGCAATCGGAATCGCCTGTAACCAGAATGAGTGGAGGCTCTTTATTGACAGCTCATTCAGGAGCCTCAAAGCAGTGCTGATCCATAATGGGAACAAGTACCCATCTCTTCCCTTGGCTCACTCGGTGCACATCAAAGAGGAATACAATTGCATCAAGACCTTGCTGGACGCCTTGAGGTATGATGAGTACGGCTGGGAGGTCATCGGAGACTTCAAACTGGTCGCATTCCTGATGGGTCTCCAAGGCGGTTTTACCAAGTTTCCCTGCTATCTTTGACTTTGGGACAGCAGTCACACCAAGGCGCACTACCACAGATGGGACTGGCCACAGCGGACCGAGTTCTCTGTGGGGAGGAACAGCGTCAAGTTAGAGCCACTGGTGGACCCCCGGAAGGTCCTGATGACACCAGTGCACATTAAATTGGGCCTTATGAAACAATTTGTCAGAGTTCTAGATAAGGAGTCGGCAGCCTTCAAGTACCTTCAAGACTCCTTCCCTAAGCTGTCTGATGCAAAGGTCAAAGCTGGTGTCTTCGTCGGACCATAGATAAAGAAGATACTGGAGTGCAATGAATTCCCCAAGAAGCTCACTAGTAAGGAGAAAGCGG
The DNA here is from genome assembly GCA_016617855.1 of Megalonaias nervosa. NCBI lineage: Eukaryota > Metazoa > Mollusca > Bivalvia > Unionida > Unionidae > Megalonaias > Megalonaias nervosa. Next base: position 20,984 of record JAECUM010029927.1, read on the forward strand.
CTTGGAACAGCTTTGTCCCAGTGGTTCGGGACTTCCTGGGCAATCGCAAGGCCGAAAACTATGTGGAGCTGTTGAGATTCTGGTGAAGAACTACGGCACAATGAGCTGCAGGATGTCCCTCAAAGTCAGCATCCTTGATGCTTATCTTGACAAATTCAAGGTGAACATGGGACCGTACTCAGAGGAGCAAGGCGAGTGCTTCCATCAGGATATACTGGACTTTCAACGCCGCTACCAATGACAGTATAACGAGAACATGATAGGAGACTACATTTGGGGGCTGATTCGTGAAAGTGATTTACAGCATAATTCTAACTCTCGAAAAACTACTCATTTCTAAATCTTTTGTGGTCATTTTTGTATTACTTTAGTATAAATCCATGTTAATTTTGATTCATACGTTGCTTTTCCCTTATTTTATGTGAAGGAAAAGACACATATTTGCCCGTTTTCTCATTGGAAATAGGTAAATTTCAAAATAGCACTGTCCTGGTCACAAAAGCATAGTGTGTGGAGAATAATAGCCATTTTCTATACTTTTTAGGCGGAAGTAATTACGAAATAACACTTATTACCCAGGAACAAAAATTGTGTTAGATAGTGGAACCATCAAAAAAAAATAGTCGTCGTCAGCGTACTGTCCTAATTTGAATTATATTTCATTATAGAAAATGCATGTAATTTGTGTGTGTTTCTTTTAGCTCTGTTGCAAGAAGTTCAATTCTTATTATAAATAAACAGGGAGCTAAAAGGTCTCCCTGGCGATACCTCTCTCCAAATTGAGAAAATAGGAATAAATGTCCATTACATCACTAATGACACAACGTTTTGATTTTTTGTAGAATACTTAAAACCACCGTCAAATAGATTCCACAAAATTAAATGATTTCAGGGTATTCTCCTGAAAATCCTATTCAACCGAGTTGAAGGCTTTCTCGACGTCTATCAGTAGGAGAAGACAAGATTATTCACACATTCATCGTCAGAAGTCGTGAGAGCACTGGTACAAGGAGATAATGATTCCTCAAACAATGCGCAAAATATAGTTTTGTTGGCGAAGTCAAATATAGCCATGCGCAGAGAGTGCAGATGTGACAGCTCTTGCTGAACATCGACGTGTACGTGTACGATAATGCCTGATTTGGAAGCGACAGATTTTCGACATCTTCGAAAAGTACGAGTTGCCCCACACCGAAGCAGCTGGAACACTGGAAGTTTATAACAACAAGAATACACTAGTTAGGAGGCAGCACTGAAAACAATATCAACTTTATCATAGCGGTCTCCCAATTGTACATAATGTTAAATCCCCATATTAATGTCAAATTCCATTAGGTTTGTATAGTGGCCCCAAACATTAAATTCATATAATCAAGTTTGGCCCAGTATGTTAAATTTCCCACATGCGACCACAATGCCATCCTGTTAGGTAGTAGCTCCTAATGACAAAGTAACCTAAGGGGCGAGAGTGACTCAAACGGGGCCGAACACTTCCTTAACTACTTACAGTCAAAGGGACCTTTTTGTCTCCAAAATAATTTTTGAATGTGCCTGTGATGCTCAAAATTGTTTGCGCCACATATTGTATTTGGAGAATAAAAGGTGGCACGTATATCTTCACAGACAGTTTTAGCAATGTACGAGGCAGAGACTTTACACTATTGCGGAGACTTTAGCCCTATACTCATGTACACCCAAAAATGTTAAATTAAAACTTAATTTAGTTTCAGTATTGTATTTTTTGCATTTTGTTCGCAGTGTGAATCAGTCTTCATTCTTATAATCTTGAATTGCAGTTATGATGTATTGGTCGTGTTGAGCGAATGTCACATACCTGACTGTCCCAGAGAAAGAAAAAAAAACACAGCAAAGGATCGATCATTTAAATCACAGCAGAGAGAGAGAGAGAGAGAGAGAGAG
>JAECUM010029929.1:0-36433 GCA_016617855.1 Megalonaias nervosa
CACAGGCAAGTAATACAAAAACCATATCAAAACACAGGCAAGTAATACAAAAACCATATCAAAACACAGGCAAGTAATTCCTCGGAATATTACATTCAGAATCATCATGTATTTCTTTTACTAGCAAAACTGAGTTATGGTGGCCAACTTTTCATGCTCTAGTGATTTATTACCATGACAATTAAGTTTACAGTGGATACAGTGTTGTTCCCATTCATTCTTGTGCTCATTTGTATGTACATTCATTCATTCTTGTGCTCATTTGTATGTACATTCATTAATTCTTGTGCTCATTTGCATGTATATTCATTAATTTTTGTGCTCATTCATATGTACATTCATTCATTCTTGTGCTCATTTGTGTGTACGTTCATTCATTCTTGTGCTCATTTGTATGTATATTCATTAATTTTTGTGCTCATTTGTATGTATATTCATTAATTTTTGTGCTCATTCATATGTACATTCATTAAGTCTTGTGCTCATTTGTATTTATATTTATTAGTTTTTGTGCTCATTCATATGTACATTCATTCATTCTTGTGCTCATTTGTATGTACATTCATTAATTCTTGTGTTCATTTGTACGTATATTCATTAATTTTTGTGCTCATTTGTATGTATATTCATTAATTTTTGTGCTCATTCATATGTACATTCATTCATTCTTGTGTTCATTTGTATGAATATTCATTAATTTTTGTGCTCATTCATATGTACATTCATTTGTTCTTGTGTTCATTCATATGTACGTTCATGATTTTTGTGCTCATTCATATGTACTGTCATTCATTCTTGAGCTCATTCATCATTTGTATTCACACATTCATCATTTTTGTGCTCATTATTCTCTCAGTATCTCGGATCCTAATTCATATTTAGTCATGAATATTGGTATGTAGATGCATTTTGAGGAGAATAATTCAGCTGTACCAAAGTAGGTCATGTTTGCATTACTTAAATTTTTTGGGTCTACATTCATTACAACCACAACATCATGGAGTATGTTTCATCTTTATTAATGAACATTGATATGTGGACTCGTATCATGAGTAAGCAAAAGAAACCGTAAGTAGGTTGCTGTGCTGTGCAATTGCAGTTTCAGCTTATTTTCATTGCAACTGAAACTCAAACTCTTTTCCCATAATAGGAAATTGCTTTGTAGATGCATCTTGACAAGACTAATGCAACAATATCAAAACTAGGTCATGGTAACTAATTTGCATGCTTGAGAGACTTTTGTGTTTTTCAGTTCACTTGATTCACCAGTCTTGGACACTATTTCATCTACACATGCAAAGTGATTTGTGGATGAAACTCAAGAATCATAACTCAACCATACCTATGCTTGTGTGACTTAATTTTCACAGTTCAATGTTGCATGGATTTTCAAATATGTGTTCATGACACTACAATATCTTGTACTCTACTTCACCTCCACCATGAAAAAAAATCCTATATTGGTACATTTGGAGGTAACTCAGCTGTACTAAAACTAGCTGAATGTTACCTAATTTTTACACTTGAGAGACAATAGTTATTTTAAGTCTATTCTCTGTAATATTCTGTATACATTTAACACTATTGCATTTAATCATATTCTGTTTTGATACAACACTGATAAACTTTGTTGATTCAACTTAATAAGTAGGGTATTGTAGTAATATTTGTACATGATGGCTTGCTGTAACCTAAGATTCACAACCAGTGGTAATGGGTTTGAATCCCGCCCAGATCAGCATGGTTGGCCCTTATGCTGTACCTTAATTGGCTTGTATGCCATATTTTTGTGCAAGGCACTTAGCTTCTATTATCTCATCATTCCTCCATACCAGTATATGTATTGTTGATTATTCCAAATGTGTGCCTAGTAGCCAAAAGATTCACATTTACAATTGAACATCTTATAAAAGGTTTGCATTTATTTCACTTTTCCTGATGCATGTATAGTTATGAAGTTAATGGATGCATAGATTTTTCTGAGTACAAAAATGAAATTGTGCTTAAAGTTTAAAAGTCTATGATATTCTGTAGATTTACTTTGAGGCAGATTAAAATTAAGGTATGTGATTATCTTATATATTAATTTTTAAACAAGTAGTGTGCATTTGGGGAATTATAAACCATTTAGTAAGTAATGGAATTAATGCTGTAAATTATAATCATAATAGGGGATTCCATTCATTAGGTCTTTAATAAATGCTATGTTAATGACTCATTACAAGACCAGCAAACAATTCCATATATACATACTACTCTAAAATTATGAAGCCAATTATCTAAGATGGACTTGAGCAGAGTGCAGCAAATACCACGAATATACCATCTGCAAGTAAACTGTTATTTTTAGTGTTACCAACTGCTAGGAATAATGCATAGAATTACAGGTATTATAGCATGAGTACATTCTATGTAAATTTACCTACACTATCAGCATGATCTATTGCACAGTTAATGGTGTATATCAAATCGATGATGTACTCCTTAAATAACTTTGGAATTGATCTGTTAGGTTGGCAGCCTGTCGTATTGCAGGGCTTCAGATTCTCATGAATTAGCAAGCAATTTTGGGGCCTGTTTAGATAGCTGGGGGAATGCCTAATGATCTGCTAGGATGGCCATCTGTCTAATTGCAGGGCTTTGGTAAGTAGTTAAGGAGTATGGCCTAACTTCCACTGTGGAGATGGTCCCAATAGTCAAGTTGAAAGGTTCATGAGAGAGTTCACCTCTGAGCTGGTTAATGTGCAAGACATTTAAAAGGGTACAGGTTCAGATCCTAGAATTGTACTGTGGTCAAGTCACTTTACTTCAGTTCTTCATCACTAAAGAATTTATTTGTGTTACTGTCCTATTAAATACCAAGCTAAAGCCAAATCACCTTTGAAGTGGTATGAACTTGTGAATGGGTGAAAAACTGATTGTTGTGAATTCCATTTGTGTTCCTTCATTGCTATGGAATTGAAATATTCAGCAGCATTAGTACGTGGTCACCAGGCTTGGCCTTTGCTGAAACTGATGCCAAAAGTTATAAATATAAAGTTTGTCACATATATAAAAAACAACTAGTAGTGAATTATAAATTGAAATATATCTAGCTAAATAAATCAAAATGAACACTTTGATACTTGATGCACCAGTACCAAAAGAAATGAGAAAAATCCTCTTTAATGTGCCTTCTAATGAGATGCATAGATTTGTCTGGATGAATTCAGAATAAGAAAGAGTGCATTAACTGTAACAAATTAAGACAGTAGATGTTTCTTTTATGTAGATGGACAATGATGTTATGTATATTTATGTTGTAATGTCTTTTGGTTTTTTCAGTGATTATAGGTTGTATTTTGTAATTGATCTTTGAGCAAAATTATGTTAATGGTCTACATGACCAGTGACATTTATTTTGTAAACAACATAATATATTGCAAATATTTCTCTATGATTACAGATTAAATATTCAGATCAGTATTAATTCTAAACATGTTTACTTCAGTTTGAGTTAAAGATACAGCCTTGATTCTGACCATACAAAGTTCTAGAAAAGAAAATTTCTGTTAAGTTGACAGAGTATTTCTAGGAAATGGTGATTATGACCTAGGTCAAGTGGAGGGGTATATAAACTTGTTGACTTAAGAATTATTAATTCTTGTCTTAACATCCAAATGAAATCAGTCTTATAGTTGTGTACAGTTTTAATTTCATTGGATTTATTTATTCAGATTATTATTCACTTGAATTACAAAGTATTCAATAATATTCTTGGATTTAAACATTAATTTGGAATAATAGTGAATCCAGTCAAGGACATTTTGGATTATATTATTGTGATACATCAAAAGACTGTAAACACATGACCACATTCCAGGCCACTGGAATATTAGCGCAGTCGAGACTATACGCACATAACACATTCAATATTGGAATTTATTTGGAACACAATTGAAATTCAGTTGTGACAACATACATGTGGAATTGTGATAGAACTTGTGGGGCTGTTTTGGATTTAATTCACAATATTGTAAGTTCTTTTTAAATTTTCACTTTGTATTATAGGGAAATAAATTATTTGTTGAACTTTACAAAACCTGTTGGTTTTTGTCTTTTCTGTTACTTAGTCTAAGACCATAGAATCCTAACAATGAAAATACATTTTTTATCTATACAGGCATTTGTTTGATAGATGACTTGTAAAACCAGAGGACGTTTGAAAATTTGAAAATACATTTGAAATTTTACAAGGGAAGAAGAAAAGAACTGTTGCAATAGCATGGCGTTATATGATATAGGGCTGACTATCTGTAAATTTAGAATAAATACTGGAACATCCAATATATCAACAATTCTATCACATAATATGGAGAACGAAAAAGAATGGAAATTAATATTTCACGTACTTCTACAGGTGAAGATTGTTCCCTTAAAGTGCACAGCTTCTTGGCAAAAGTTGTGTTGTGATAATACAGACTTTATTCTTATGTACCCTAGTTATGGTGAAATTCACGACCAGAGAGCTTAATGTAATCAGTTTCCGCACTGCAATTACTTTGCTCGTGCAGCAATGGGTGAACAGAACTCATTAGTTTGAAATAGTTATAGATATAAATAAACCACTCTCGGGTAACGCTGTACGCGTTAAGAAAACACGCGTACCATTTCGTTTATTTATAAAGCGTTGACATTAAGTACATCAATATCGTAACACTGGCAGTGTGTGTCGAAGAGACCTTCAAAAATCTTTCGTGTCGTAGATAATCCAAAGAGTTCAATACTGTAATAAATGTGGAGTATGCGCATTTGGTTATAGCGCCCCGTTTCAAGGAATACTTAGATTTTTGTGATTACTTGTTTGATTATCGGAACTCGGTGCAATGCAAATATTCCTTAGCCCGAAATAATTAGCCAATTACTAGGAACAAACGTCACGGAGTGAAGTGTTAGTGAGTTTCCATGATGTCATGGTTGACTTTTAGTGAATTCAGGTCAAAACCGCAAGAGTGTCCCTGGAGTACCATAGTCCCTATTAAAACTTAGTGCTGTACATTGGTGGTGTGACTGCAGTGGCAGTATTAACGGTAGGAGACCGGTAAATTACACAAAGAAATAAACAAGAAGTGACACTGCAGATACCGTTTATGTCGCCATGGCAAATGTGATGCAGTTGTACTGGCGAAATGTGCCTTGAAACCATGAATTGACCAGCCTGGGATGGCGTAATTAAAATAGTACCCTTTGTTAGGGATAGCTGTATATTTTCTACGGCGTGAACTGCTGACGGTACGGAAAGTTGATGAAGAGAAACCATGCAGATGTGCGGTTCATAGATATTTGGCAAGTTGAGATCAGTGGCCTTGCATTGATTAGAGTAAAATTTATGTATAGAATGGACACGTCGGGCTTTCTAATTTACAACTGAAGTTGTATAGAAGTGTTTGGAAATTTGGGGTAAACTTACGACTTCTGGCGAAATCGCGCCAGGGTTTGACACCGCTCGGTCAAGCAAATACCCCTGGCTTGTAACAATACAGTAAGCAGGGTTTACTTGTTACCTTGAATCAATCCTCAAAGTAAATAAGCAAGTATTGCATAGAACATTATATTATATTAAAGTATTTTAGAATGCAATAAGCAATACTGCAAAACTAACGTATGAAGAATAAGACGCAAAAAATGCGTAACCTATGGCGTTCATAGATTAAGATAAAACGTGTCAGCTTAATATATATGACTCAACAGATTTATGCGAGAGAAAACTATGTAGATAGAAAGTTTGAGACCATGACCAACTGATCAATCAATTAACAGTCGGATATAGAAGTCCAAAATATAATGAATGAAATTTAATAGCAGATACCCAAAATACATTCCACTGTTCATTTAAATTTTCGAAGTTATGACTGCCATCTCTCTTCATCGAAGTATTGGTAGATCTGGAGGTAGAGATAATCATCCAGAAAATCGACGTATTTGTAGATCTGGAGGTAGAGATAATCATCCAGAAAAACGACGATAAATTTAATTCAGTAAGGACTTTTCAAAGTTGACTGACTAAAGAAGGAAGGGAACGAAATAACAGTTAAAAGAATAATCAGCAGAAATAAAAGTTGAAAAGGACAACCAGGTCTGAATAATTTGAACATACCAAATTATGAATTTTACTCCTTGTTCACTAAATCTCTCACATATGTAAAGAGATTAAAAGAGCCTGACAAATCATTGCAATGTCCTCTAATTTTCAATACACTGTTTTGCTTTTTACAATTGCTTTTGAAAACAAAATGGTGATTACGGCTAATGTTTTGGCAACATTTGTGCAAAATCAGTTTATAGTGGTGCTGCACTGGAAAGGAAAAAGAGCCACTTACGGAGTAGTTTGTCAAAGTTATGTCAGGTATGAAGCCATTGACAGTTTATACATGTCAGGCGTCTTTTATGCCCAATTTAAATCTCATTTTTCTGAAATGAAATTGAGATACTTAAATGATCTGTATTAAAAGATATGACCCCTAGACGAGCTGACGGATGTACCCCCTAAACCCTTGGCATCATCCAGGAACGTAAGATATAGGCAAGAATGATTCTGGAACAAAGGGAAAATGCAGTAAAGGTATATTCCAAAATTTCAAGCAATTTAGTAAGAATGCTAAAATATAATTGGCTTGTAAAACAGCCCAAAGTGTCTTTCTTCTCTAACCCTTTGTCTTGCCCTAAAATGTGACTTACAGACGAGAGGGATTCCGAGAGTAAGGGATGTCTGGAATCATATTATATTCCAAGCGTGATGTTAGTTTGATAAGGGGTTAATGCAGCTTTGGCGGGATACCATTTAAAAAAAACAAAAAACAACACAATAAAAAGTGTTCCTCTTCTGGACTACATTTCCGCATCCACTGACATTATCAAGGATCAGGAGTGGAACAATAGAAAGGGAAGCATGCGATCATGCCATATATCAAACATGATATGACATGGATAAATAATTCACGAACATTAAATTAGTTTGAACAAGTACAAAATGGACCAAAATGTCCGTCAAGTTTTAACCTATATATATTTCTTAACACACGATTCCTACAGGGGAAAGAACTTAGGGGCGGCAATAATAGATGATGAGAAATACAATATTCGTGTATATTCTGTAAAGTGAACTGGACTAGGGGTTATTAACTTGCAAGCGCTTGAAAAATTTATTTAAAAAAAAAAAAAATAAAATAAACAAAAACCAGGCTGGATACGAACAATACACACACTCACCAACAATCCGAACACTAGATGCCCCACTAAGTAAAAGGGTAAAAGAAGGCATTTTCGTAGTCAATTAAACACCGGCGTGTCTTGACCACCAACAAAGGAGAAAGAAGAAACGCAATGTACATCATCTTATTAGTATTATTAGGAAATAACACGATGTATTCATTTAGATTTAGATGTGTTCATATGCCCCGTATCCGTTTTGAAAAACGTGTACACTAAGATATGAAATTGCACGACCAACTGTGGTTAACTGTGCGCGAAAAACTTACTAAAATGGAAAACTAAATTAAGGTCAACGAAGCACAAACTGTAGGTCATCGTGGCCTGTTTTTAATAGAAAACATTACATATTTTCCTTTCTTAGCATAATGCTGTACTTACATGGACACATCCACAGAAGTAGCTGAACGGCCATGCAGCAGACAGTTTATGGGATACTTTACTTTGAACGCAACGACTATAGTCACTGAAGGACTCACGATACTAATTCAGTTTCTCTAGTAAACCTATGCAAACACCATGATATTAAAAATTCAATAACTTAAAATTTCTGAGTGCTCATGATCAAACCTATATTTATCAGTATAGATGAAACCTGGATGTCAGCTTCTGTGTAGAGAAAAGAATATGAGCCGCGGCATTTTCTGGACCTGCACGTGTTTTGAACCATGCGCTTTCAATTCCGCACCAAAGAGTCAGGTGCTAATGTTAGTAATGTATGTTGCAACTAAAGACTGTTAAAGGACTCAAATTCCATCAATAAAGCAATGTCTCTATTTTTTTCACTTAAAACTAGGATAAGCTCTCAAAAGATTCATTTTCATAAAACATAACTTACATTATTAACCAATCTTGGCCAGCCAAACCCATGTATACTCTGTTTTATGTTCACCCATTTCCAGGCTGGTTCCCATTTTTCCATACAATTAGTACCGTGTGTCCTGAAGCGAATTAAATACGTTTCATTGACCATCTTTTGATGAAAGGGTGCTGCACGTACCAGGAAGACTCCACGTATACATAGTTGCCTGATCCAGTCGCTAAAGGTACACAAGAAACTGACATCAATACAAATTTCAACCCAAGTTTTAGGGTCAGACGGACATGACGGACAAGAGCTACACTATCTGAACTACTCAACAAGAATTTCAATGAAAGAAAAGATGCAGAAATGATCATGGGATAATTTGAGAACTACTTCAAAACATCAGTGGTATGTAGCCAAAACATAAAAAATATTGGACTTTTTTCTCTCCTCAGATCCCAAGACCGGAAGAAGTTCGTCAACAAATCGATAGTGAGGAGACTTATTTACGATTTACTTTGCTTATAGACGACAGAACAATGTGAACTGTTCATCAATTTTGGACACACACACACACACACACACACACACACACACACACACACACACACACACACACACACACACACACACACACACACACACACACATAATGTGTTCAAAGATTTCGGCACAAGGAATATAAATGTAACAGCTCGCCGTCCTAGTTTCAATACCAGAAAATTTTAACGATCTTCGCACCTACTCTATCCGAGAAGAATTATAAACATACCGAAAACATAGTCCATATTTACCATATAAGACCCTCACTAATCAACCACGAATTGATCGCTTTTCCAAAACCAGATGAAAGGGTATTTTTCGTGGAGAAAATTGTATGTCGATGGGAATAGAACGTCGTCATTGGAAATAATTCTCAGTCAGTGAAATAACTAACTGAACTGATATTTTTGCGTGTTTTGGGTCTTTAGAGCTGTGATTTAATAGAAAACAAATGTCTGGCATACAATTAGTTTGAAAAAATTTTGCTCTTATTTATACATAAAAGGAACCTATTATATACATTAATTGAAAAAAAAAAAAAGATTATCTTGAGATGTAAGAAAAACAACCTTGGCTCGACATAAAATATCTCACCCCACCGCAAAATAAATGGTCGCTCTCGTATTTTGACCCTGTCTGTCAAAAATGTTTATCAGTGTCTATGTGTAGGCTTTACAGTGTTACGTATTGGAATTCGTTCGTAGTGTGTAATTTCGAAACTGCAGAATCACAGTGATATTTAAAAAACAAACAAGCAAACAAACAAAACACTCCTGCCAAAAAAAAGTAAGTGACCCTCCCCCGCAAAAAAGCAAATAAATGAACCATTCTCATCATGAACGTCTGTGTGTGCATGACCACGAGTTTTAATCATTAGTTCGAGGGCGTACAAGCTCCGGACTGATGAACAGAGTGACCTAGTGGTTAGAGCGCCCGTCTCGGATGCAGGAGGTCGCGGGTTAGAACCCCGGCCGAGTCATACCAAAGACTTTTAAAAATGGTACTAACAGATGCCTCGCTAGGCGCTCAGCACTAAGAGGTTAATATTAGCACTGGTCGGCCTGGTGTCAGGATAATGTGACTAGGTGAGACATCATGATACATGTCTGCGGTATGATGCCCCAGTGCTAGACATCACTATAAACTGCCACACTGCAGACGTCGTAGCGATATGACTGAGCATCGTTAAAGCTACGTTAATTATTCGAATCACACACACACACACACACACACACACACACACACTGATGTACAGAGTAGACTTGAATATTTAACTTTTGACCTCGATAATTCGCAGCTTTCAATGTCAGACCTCATCCGGATAGCCTGGGTCGTCGGTTAAACAAAAAACAAGTATAGCAGCAGGGGCTGGGGGGCCGACCGACAAAAAAGTTGCGACTGATTTTTTTGGAGGGGGGGCCCCTCATCAAGGCCCCGTTTTGCAAAATGGGGTTTAAAAAATGTTGTTTTAGCCAAGTAGTGTTGACTCATTAAACTATCCAAAGTCCAATCCGAGGCTTGTATACCGATTTTGTTTGAGAGAGAGTGGGGGGACGACCCCCAAAAATGGGTGGACAAATTTGTCTGACTTACAAAATGGAAGTTAAATCTTGGGTAATTGTTATATTTTTCTTTTTCCATTGCAATTATTGGATCGCTAAGTGCGAAATATTAGAGATTTAGAGGATTTTTCTTTTTCCATTTTTCTTATTCCATTGCAGTTGTTGGATCGCGAGATCAGAGGGTGTTTGGTTTGTTAATTTGTAATCAAGCACACACACCCCTTAGTAAACCCCGGGTGGTTTAGAGTTAACACCTTTATTTGGGTTCGGAGGGTCTCAGGTAAGTGCACCTGGGTTAGTTTTATTTTGTAAGTTTGCAATTACCCATTTAGTGATGCTTCGTCTTTTTTCATTGCATCGCTGGTATCCCCCCACCTATAATAGCATCTGTCTCAGACGCTGACAATATGTCTATCGCGTTTTTGGACCCGAACTCATGAAGTAGTTTCCACTGGTTGATCAAAAGTTTGTCTATACGCCTTAACAACTCGACCACCGGAATCTTACAGATATACAGCTGAAATTAAATATATAACTATATCAAACAGACAGACATTAAACGTGCACACGCATTTAGATTGTATAATTAATTTATCAAGTATTCTAGTATTTTGAAATCTATATTTAATGTATCAGGTACATTTTTCTACAGAGTGTACAATAATCGATTTTTGGCTAACTTGGAAATCCCAGCGAGTTATTAATAGCGCATAGGTATTTAGTACATTCAACCACGTAACCTAATGTGGAAAATCCTGCGTGTTATTAATAGCGCGTAGATATTTTTAGCGGTTTGACACGTGATAGCTGGTATGGCTATAATGTGAGTATATTTGAGATTCCGGCAATGCATTAAAATTACGTTACGTTACAGGAATATAGTAAAACCTTGTATATCTCGTGACTTAATGATCTTTAATTAAATCGTTGTTGAAATAATAATAATGAGTGTTTCTGCACTTACTATGGAATCTTCTACGGCAAAATTAGTTCGACAATGACTAAATGTAATTGAGAAGTATCTTCCAGTCCGTGAGTCTGTAAAACAGCAGCTGCAACAACGCCAGGATGCTCAAGGGGAATTTACAGAGGGTACAGAACAGTTATTTAAACCAGTCACAAAAGCCACTAAAGATCTTCTTCCGTCGTTGGAATAAACCGCTAAATCAACCGAAAAATAGCAAAAATAACTAAAAAAAATCCAAAAAGATTCTCCGAGAGCTTCCAGCTGAAATAGCTACTGCTCAACCAGAATTACAGCAAGCAATACAGTAAGCAATAGAAGGTATCGATCAAGTCCGTGCTGAGATTGTTGATATAAGGGATCTGGTTGAACCAGAACCAAAACCTGTTGAAAAACCACCTGGCACATTTACCGAAGAAGGTCGTAAAATGCTTCGAGAAAACCTTGTAGCGGTTGCTGAAGCAGGACATCAAAATCGTAGTGAACTATTATATCCAGCGACGGCCGCTATCGCCAAAATAACTGGACTCGTTTTGTGTTTAGAAATTACCATGGAATAAAACAAATTACTGGTGAATACAAGGATGACTTTAGAGAATTTGAGAAACAAGTCAAAGATGCTAGAGAATCGCCATTACTTGGAGATATATTATCACCCAAAAGATCATAATTTGGACCACCTCGTGTAGAGCAAGAAGAAGCAACCGGAAGTAGCCTTGCCACTCGCAATAGACGTCGTAGGAAACAAGGTGGCAATGTGATCACTGAATTGCTGATGATTCAAGATAAACTTTGTCCCAATAACATCCTCGCTGACGTTGATCGACTAGAAATTCTAATTGGTGGAAGACGAGCTGGCAACAATTCCCACGAAATCATCAATGAAGCAGTTGATATTTGTCAGCGTTTATTTACTGGTGGCGTCATGGATGGTAGCGTGTATCGGGCGCTGATCGATGAAATTACCGACGATTACTACAGTGAGTGATCAGTTAGATCGGCGATTACAAAATAACAAGATTATACACAATGCCCAACGTCCACCTGAAGCGTCAGGGTGATAAATTCACCATTACCGGTTGATACAATCATATACTGAGATGGAATCGGCGATATTATTCAAGGTTTATTTAGAAGGATACCCCCCCCAAAAAAAGCTATCCCCATTGCAAAATAGTTAGGCATGAAAGCCGTCGAAGTTGTTCGTGATAAGGGTATTGGCACTATTGGTGATGTTGCTAGTAAAGCATTCTCGGCGATCAAAGACAGACTTCGCACGATTAGTACGATGAAAACCACAGCCAGTAAAACAGCCCAGCATTGAAATGCCACCAAATGTCAGCAAAATAATAAATCAAGCTGAAAATGAGCGGTTGAAAGAATTAGCTTGAGTGCCATCACCGACAAAACAACAAGTAGCCGCCGAGAGAGAAAAGTACAACAGAAAGTCTAATAGCGGGAAGTGGTCTTACTCGTAATTTGCCAAGCGTAACTGACATATACTTGTCAAAATTGTTTGGAATACATTTTATTATATTGTTTAATTTTAGTTTAGATTTAATTTCCTCATCGCCAAATGCTTCGACAATGATATGACTATCATAACACGAAAATTATGTAAAACGACAGGAATAAAATCTGGCACATGAAATTTCAAATTACAGTTATTATGTGTGGCTCCACGATATTGGCCGGTTAGATGACAGTGATCGCGCACTTTATCGCCTGACATAGGTTTCTCGCAGATATGACAATTAACTGCCTCATCAAAATCAAGTTGTTGTTTTGGTGTTATTTTTATTGGAGCTGTTTTAGATAATCTGTTGAAAATTTTATTAACATCATTAACATCATCTATTAATTTTTTTAGTAACCACACGGCAGGATTTTTACCCCTGTACAATTTTATTGGACTTGAAAAATTATCATTAGCGCAACAAACTATTTTATAAGCTACTGTACAGGGAACATGTTGTTGTATTTTTCTGGTGCTTGATTTATTTGGATCATTTTCTGCGCCTGCCTCAGGAACAAGTAGACACTCGAAGTTGGCGTGAATAACAAATGGAATACTTAATTTATGATTATAATTTTTAAATTTTAATATTTTTTCTTTCTCTGTTGGTATTCTTATTTTTTGAACATTGACACTGTATTTAACATGATCTTGCAGTTTTTCATTTTTAGAAAAACCTTGTAAACAACGGTAGCAGAAACATTTCTTGTTTTTATCTTTATTATATTGTCTACCAACTAAGCCGTCAAAGTTTTTAATCCAAACGTAATGTCCTTTATAAAACAGCAAGTTTATTGTGTTTTGTTTAGCTTTTTCTGAGATGTGTCTGGGATAAACATTTTCACGCTCGTTAAGACCAAACACATTAACTGAATTATTATTTTGCTTGTCAAACTTTGGTATTTATTTTCTGCAACTGGAAAGTTAATGCCATTAAAATTTAATTTTGATACGTGACTAATATACTCGTCGACGCGATCATCATTTTTTTTTTTGTTGCTGGAAACATCGCAGAAAGAATAGCCCATTGGAAACACTTGTCATCATAATTTTTAACGTTTATGCAACATTTTTTGTTTTTAATCTTTTGAGGCAGGTCCATATACAAATTACCGCGAAGTACGTTATATTTTGCTGTGTGAAATAAAACTTCCTCCACCACCTCAAATTTCCAACCTGATCCTGATGCAGTAAATTCTTCCAATTTTTTCCAAATTTCCTGATGTATTTCATCGGCGACTGAGGAAATATTTGTTCCAGCTAATATTTTTCGTGATTTAGCTGTTAAATATGGTTCGGCAATCTCTATATCTTTTGAGGTGCATGTAACTTTGATAAAATAATATGATACTGTACTATTAGTTTGATACTTTTATGTACTGCAAGTTCTCGCGTTACAGTCGGATACAGAAGATGAAACAAATTTGTACAGTTAAAATTTGCTAAAACACCTTGGCCATCAAATTTATAACTGTTATCGTAACCGAAAAACGCGGTAGCTATTGTTGTAGGTTCTCCTATAAGGCTCTTTTTGGCTATATCTCGCAATTTCAGCATTGTTATATAAAATTTTATATATTTAATTGATATCGCTAGTTGAAAAATTAGAGATATGAATTGTTTAAGGTATAATCACACAAAATTTGAGTTACACAAGACTGACGGCAGAGAAACAGGGAGAATATCATGTCCATCCAATTTATAATAGCTATGCGGGAAATATGTTAGGTTCAGTGATTCACGTCAAATACGAAAAACCGTTTGGTAAATTAACACCAGCTGGTTATAAGATCAGCGTAAAATCAAAAGGAGATGCCGAGCGAGTAGAAATATTTAGGAAAGATTTTATTTACACGCTGTTTTGTGATGAAATTTCAAAAGGACAACGATTATATCATATCAACGGCGTGGTTACCGATGATAATATTGAAAACTTGTCTTTGCAAGATGAATTTCAGCCTCATCCCGTGTTTGATCTTTACGAGGTTATTGATTGCGGGATTATTCGAAATATCCAAACAAAAAAAGTGTTAGGTAATTTGCATAGCAGTGGTTATCTTAGAATAATGGTCAGAGGAACACTAACTGATCAAGTTAATTATTATAGCCATCGTTTTGTTTACGAAACTTTTAACGGACCTATACCTAATGATTTGGTAATAGACCATGTCAATGGCGTTAAAACAGATAATAGTCTAGATAATCTCAAATTTATTACGCCTAAAGAAAATAACAGACGAGGACGAGGCGGTTGTATTAATTTCAGATGTCCTGCTAAAACTATAATATCATATAACATTAGTACAGGTGAGGAACTAAAATTTCCTTCAATGTATGCTGCTGCAAAACATTTTAAAATTAATTCTAGGGCAGCAAAAGATGTAGCAGATGGAAGAACAAGATCAGCAACATCAATGTCAACATTTGACAAAATTATCTTCAAATACGACAATTATATTTTCTAGCTCGTTTTTAGTTAACCAATTTTGAGCAAACACTAACACATCATCTCTATCAAACCTCAGCGTTATTACTGCGCTTTCATTAAGTTTATTTTTTTTCTGCTGCTGTTAGCAGAATTTTATTGGAATCACCTTGTATCACATTGTCGTTAAGAGAATAAGAACTGTACCCCGACAAACATTTTCGCACTGCTTCGGCTAATTCTTTGCAATTTAATATATTAACTTTCTGATGATATTTTATCTCGTTAGTCACCTTATAACAGTAAATTAGATAAAATTGTATTATAATATGGACCTAATGAAACGACTTGGTGATATATTCGCAGACGCGCCAGCCAGCGATGTGATCGCCAGCGACGATATACCTGCCGGTTATACCTAGGATGACATTTTATTTAACAACGACGACGAACAAAACGAAATTGTTGGCGTAGTTGATAAAAATAATTAAAGCAGACCGACAACTGGACGATATGATGTTAAGTATCATATCACAAAGAAAATCTCGAAATTTAATATTTCAGTAGATAAAAATCAGTCTTTTTGGCGGCTGATAAAACCCTTTTTAAACATTAAAATTCCAGACCGACAGAAAAATATAAAATTCGACTTTATATTTGTCAATATATTTAACCTAATGCTGATCTCTGACGATCGCAATATCTAATATCGTTATGTAAACCAGTAAAATGTAAAGCTGTTAAACGTAAGTACGAAGAAATTTATAACAATATTATTTCAATATAGATTTAGTTGGAACCCAGCTGTTAAATTTATCGCTGTACCCACGCCACTTGACAAGGCTTTTATTAACTTTCTTCCTGATAACTTTTTCAATAACGAAAACATCTTGCTCAGTTTTTGTAGTTCCTGCTCGTAAAAAGTACCGGTTATTGGCTCACCCAATAAATCCTTTAGCGCATATGTTACAGGTATTGTCAGTAAAACTTTATCAACAACAAATACTTCTTCGCTCCAGTTTGGGGTAAATCCTTTTTCAAATGATTGTTTCGTCAGAGAAATTCTAATTCGATCACCAACTTTAAATTTATGTCTGCGGTACATGTTTTCGTTTGCAAGAATTGGATTTTTACTTGCGTCGCTTGGTGACATTTTTATTGATATGTGCTTCGTGTTAATTATCAACAATCTGCTGTAGATCGTCGATGTATTTATTTGTGTTTGTAGCTGGCAAATGTTTATATATCAGCTCGTTTAGTGTGCGATTAAATCGCTCGACGACGCTTTTCCTTCCTTTCCTGTAACATACTTTTTTATGTTATTTTGTTCCAGAAACTGTTCGAAATTTGTATTAAAAATTCTGCTCCATGATCGGTCCAAATTTTATTTGGTTTTCTTTCTGTACTAACGATGACCTGTTTTAACGCATCAGTTATTGATGTTCCAGTTTTATCCGAAACAGGTACACTAAACGGGTATTTACTAAAAACATCTATGAAGTTGAAAAGATATTTCTTTGGAGCGCCATCAGCCCCAACGTTAAACTTACCGAGGCCTGACACATCAACTAAATCTATCGCCCAGATATCTTCAACTGCATTTGCGACAACTTTACGTAGCGGAATTTTTTTTTAGGTTTATGTAATTGAGACGCAAGATCATCGTATAATTCTTTTCCAAGACCTAACTTATATTTTATTCCTATCATTGTTTGAACTAACCTTCTATCAAATCGTTCTCGCATATTTACAGGCTCCATATCGCGTAGTTCATCTAGCATTACTTTATCACAGTCTGATTTTGATAGAATGTTATCAGGACGTTCAATATCACGATAACAAATATCATGACGCATCGCTATTGCATCAACTTGATTATAAGACTCTTGCCCGGGCAGCGGATTATAGCTTTCATCTAGTTGTTTATCTAGCGAATTATATGGTCCAGTGTATTTATGGCCAGGCAATGTCCAACCTGTTTCTGGTTTTTTGGTAACTTACCAATAAATTTGTGATTGTCAATACCGCTGCCAATTACCTCACGGCGATTGCATAATTGACAGTATGTAAGAATTTTACCTTGTTCTATACAAAGATCTTTATCACAATCACAATTACACTTTATTTTAGGTTTTAATCGTCGACAAAAATATTTACCTTCGTCAATTAATCATCTACTAAAATAACCTCCCTGACGTTGTCAGGGCACATTCCAGATCCGGATAATTTCTTTAAAAACATACTTTTTTTTCTACCGCAAATAGCGCAAATGCTTTTTAACATCGTTCTATTATTTTTTGTTTTTTCCATTGTCTCATTTTTATTTGTTGTTTTAGTTTTACATTTGAGGTAGTATCTTGACATATTCCTTAGTTTAGATAAAATTCATTGGAATCTCATCAATAAGGTGAGAAGCTTGCTTGTCAAATTGCAAAATAAAATTTAAAAAATTAAATTTAGGCTAAGACATCTGTCGAATAAACATAATACAATAATAACCACAAGCTGATGTTCCAACCTGCTGTAGTTGATTAGACGAGTAATTTATTTTTATAAATTTTTTAAAAATATATTTTTTTTATAAGATCACTCGGAGGAAGTCCGAACGAATCAAAATTATTATTGTCGTAAACAGCAACCCAGTGAGTGCCGGATCCATCATCGAAGTTTTGTATGTTTACAACACACGAACCACCTGCTGGTACATTATCTAATTCGTCTTTGGAATATACTCCAAGAAATCGGACAATGTCATTCAATTTTTCAATTATATCGAAATTACTCAACGGCGATGACTTCGTCACTGGAGTCAACGGCTTCTGGTGCCCGGTAGAGTCATTCCACGTCCTATTGCTAGTAGGTTTGGGATTAGACTGCCCGCTAAACCCGCTATCAGCGGAGCGAAAGGAATAATTCCTCCTTGTTTTGTTTTTCTTGACGATTTCTTTTATTAGATTTTGTCGCTGGCGATTTCTTAGCTGGCGATTTCTTTTTAGCTGTCATTATGTTATTTTTTGTTATATAAAATTTGTTTGATTCCATCACCAGAGACACCGTCTCCAGATACAGCATTTTTAGTTGCTCCAGATACTGCCCCGGAGGCTGCTGCTAGTCTCAGTGTTATTCACACAGTCAAAATCTTTGGTAAAATTACAGAAAGTTCTGATCCGAAAATTCCGCCTTGTTTTGCCATAAATTTTACTTGTGCAACAGATAGTTTGAGAGCAAAGGGTTTTCCCTGATCGAGCTTTTTGATTTGTTTTTGAGTTAACATTACTTTTACTGCGGTGGCGTTTGTCTTTGGTGATATCATTACAGAGACAGAATTACGTTTGGCAACTGCCGCTGAGAATTTTTTCATTTGGCCTGGCGTTAGGTATATTTCTCTGGTGTGTATTCCGTTTTCATTTTATATTTGTTTGTAAGATTAAACTTGAACAGTCATCCGGCCTTTTACGGAGTCGATTGTCAAGAATCTATCACGGACAACTAGTGCATATACATTATACGGATTAGCACCTGGAAGTTGTCCAAATGTCCAAGTGACCTCAATATCAACAGTCAATCCAATAACAACTCGTTCGGGATGTTTTGACATGTCAAAATAAAAAATTGGGCATAAAGACCTAAATTCATCGATGGAGATTTGGCTTCCACTGTCCGTGTCCTGATATTTTTGCATAGCTTCCATGAGGTACATGTACGGCCGAGACAAGTTTCCGTGCTCGTCCACTGCAAAATTACATTCGATTGCACGTTCGGGATATTGTTTAGAATTTTCTCGTACAAATGTTCGTCTAACGTCAGCGTGATCAAATACGGAGTTGTTCATGTCTTGATAACCATGGCGGTTCTGTCGTTGAAATACAACAAACAAATGTCGCGGTAATTGTTCGCTTGACGTAGTTGTAACACCAGGTGTAATCAGTTGCGTCAGGAACTACTGTTTGATAAATTCTGTTTTGCTGAAAATATACTTTTTAATGTACACGGTCAATAATGATTCGAGTTCCATTGTTTTAGCTATAGATGGGACAACTCGTGGCATCCACAACGCCAATCTTGTAATAAAAATTGTCCATCAGCTACACCAGCGGCGCGCATGAGACAATCGTTTTGATCAGCTCGTTCTAAACTAAGTGTATGTTTTACCCCACGAAAAACTCTGTGATATTCGCGGCAAAATCCAAATATTGTACTTAACGGAAACATCATCGTTATTTGGCGAGATCCTGCGGCAAATATTTTTCGTTTGGCATATCCCTCGTTATATTGTTGTTGTCGTATATTTGTGGCCGCTAATCTTTTTTGCGTCTCCGATATCACCAGCTGCATTACCAGTTGGATTGGCGATTTGATTGTTATTATTTGCAGCGGGAACGCCAGCATTGAAATATCTTCTACGGTTTGATTGGCTAGTTGGTGCCGTGCACTTTCAAACAAGCTGCAACCGTTATTGACAAGTGCAATTTCTGTACCAGCTGCAATATTAGCTGGTGATGTAGCCGTATCCATTATTCGACCACGAGCTTCCAACACTGCCTTGTGCGGAAACAGAAAGACGTCCTCGTCTCGCGTGTTAAAAGTTCTGTTGCCAGCTTTATTTGGCTCGTTTGAGTTTTCGTCAAGATACTCAATATAATCTGTTACTGTGTCGTCGGTATCATGTTCTTCGGCAAGATAAAGATAATTTTTAACTGACATTATTATTGTATAGTCTACACAAAATTTGACTAAAAAGCAGCAGAAATTAATCTTGTTTTGTTTACAAGTTTACGGACAACCTCTTCACCACGTGGCGACAGTAATTTTTTGTTGTAGCTATCATAGCTCGTTCTGTTTCTGCTGTAGGTGCAATATCTGATATTACTCGTTTTATTTCTGCGTCGCCTTTAGTTTTATCACCAATCTTTTGTACTACTGCAGTACCTGCCGCGGATGCAGTTCCCGTCGCAAAAGTTTTACCTGCGTCCAGTGCAATTGGTGCTACTTTACGCGCAGTTCCAATGACATTCTCGATAACCTTTGTAAATATATTTCCAAAAAATTCACCTACAATTTTTCTTCGATAAACTTTTTTTTGTTTCATTGTTGTTATTAAATTAAGTTTACAAAATTTATGTTGCGTGTAAGTGTAAATGATACGTGACAATTTCGTTGTTAAGATCTATTTCTCTTCCTGATTGATCTGTTAGTTGCATTGTTATGTCCGTGATCTGGTTCTCAGGAGTGATCGGATAGTTTATTATTTGTCGATTAGTAATTTGCATTAGTGAACCGGGCGGAACATCTGGCGAAAAACTATAGATTGTTTGCCAGCGACTCACTAGCGCTGAATAAGACCCTGGTGCAATAGAACTATTAATCAATATTGTATTTACTTCTGTTTTGTTAACCGGTAAATCGCCATTGTACGATATACTTTGTTCCGTAGCACTGTCGTATAAAACCCAGCAATGATGCTATACTAGTCGATGGTGAAAAATCGATTATCAAATTCTTTTTTAGTGTGATTCTGGCTCGTAGCGTATTATAGTTTGGAGATAATTCAAAATTTTTTGCGGCAGTACCAATTAGTGCTTTAATTGTTTTGTTGAGATCAGTTACATTATATGCTCCTTGTGGTATTTTAACTGACACCCAAGCATCAGAATTAAATGTAAAGTCGTCATTGACATTTGTTTTTACATTTGCCATATAATGCCATATCGTAGCGGAAATTAATCCGATTTCGTACTGTTTACCAGGATCTAGTATCATTGGCGGATTATAGTAGACAGAAAAACTTGCGCTGTTTCTTGTTGTTTGTGACGAGTCTAGTGTTGTTGACATTTATATAAGATCGTTATGTAAAATTTCGTATTCGCCGGATGTCAGTAATCTGTTAGATCTAAGATGATCTAATATGTCTACGATCTTGCTGTCGATTTCTGTACTTGTATTACCCGCTTCTTTTGATGATATCAACAACATGAGTCGGTCAACCATTTCTGCGTTTGATTTAAAAACTCGGACACCAAAACCGAGTCTTTTGTCAACTTCATTTTTAATACGATTTCTTTCAAATGTTGCAATCATTTCGTAAAAACTTTTTTGATACTTTTTTTTTAGTTCGATACTTTTCTACAGTTTTAAGCACAACTGATGCAGTTACTCCATTACGTATTTTATTAAAACTTTGTAACATATACGGATCTTCCTTGTCGTGTCCTAAATATTGATACGCGGGTTATCTTTTGCTAATAATTTTATCTAATACTTTAAGAAACTGTGCATACTCACCCGATTTCCAGTTCCTTATGTTTTTAATATTATCATTAATCCCTAAATCTTTAAGATAAAACTAAAAAAAAAATTCTGAACGTATCAACAGTAATATCTTCTTTCGCTTTTCTTACTAATTTTTTTCAGGATTTTTCCACGTAATTATTTCGGTAAATTCTTCTACATCTTCATCAGGAATGCTAACAACATCTTTATTTGCGATAATGTAAGCAATTACCTCTTGCATTTTATCCTCCCCCATTGTTTCAACAACTTTTTTAGCTGTTTCCTCCGCCTGTGCTTCTTGTTCTTTTAACTGCCCCAACAAACCTTCTTGTTCTTTTAACTGCCCCAACAAATACTTTTTCTTGTATTTCTTTTTAGTTCTTCTGGAGATAATGTTGATATTTCTGGTTGTTTACCGAGTACTGTTTCGGTAACAGGTTTAAAAACATTTAGTGACTGTTTCTTCTACAGTGCGTTGTCCTTGACGTGCTTCTTCCACTTTTGTCTTAAAAGCAGCTCAAGTTGTAATAAATTTCTTTAGTAATTCAATTTCTTGTTGATGTTTGTCCATTATTATATAAAATTTGTCTATAGAAATGTGTCGATAAAACAACGAAACATTTTAGCTGGATCACGCGCTAGTTTATCAAATAAAAAGAAATTGTACTTGTCTTTAGTTGCTTGATGATATAATTCAATAAATTTATCTTTTGTTACATCACCGTATTGCTTGTTTGCAATATTTCTCACATCAACATTGTCTAGTCCAGGAAACAGTATAAAACATCCCGTATTTCGCCTAATAAATTTGTTAACATTGTAAAATCCTTGCGCTAGATAAATCGAATTACATTTTTTGGTACGCGAAAATGAAAAATACGACTTAATCTTATTCATCTACTCGTTGTTTAGCGGAATATCATCAAATACAATTATTTTATGCTCGGACGAATCAAGTTCGTTGACAGAGATTAATTCCTCTGGTTGTCTTATTAAAAATATATCATTACCAGCGTCAAGCTCATCACGAAGTTTATCGTTGTATTCGCGTAATAACTCGTATTTGTCTTGTTGCGGATTAATTGTGTAAATATATACCTTATCGTAGTTAAAGTCATCGATGAGTAAGAGATTTTTGCAAGAGATTTGTTTTACCAGAGCCTATACGACCAACAATAAGATAATGACAATCTGGAAGTTCGTTATTATGTTTATGTTTGATTAATCGTCCGGTGTCAAAATTTAATATCGTTGACTTCGCCATTGTTGTTATACAATTTTATGTTATATAATTTACATAACATGGCCTATTACACAAAGTTTGGAACAGCACTTACAGGATCTGTTTCCGCTGACGAACCAATAATAACTGATATGTCATCGCTAGTAAAAAAAAAAAACCGGCGACACAATGACAGATATCCTATATATGTCAAATCAACGAGTTCTAGGTTTAGAAACAAATTATCCGCCAATAAATGTTGTTGATACACAAGCTGTAAGTTATGCACAACTAAAAACGATCGATAATAACAAACTATCACTGACAGGAGGAATTTTAAGGGTAACTTGGATATGTCAGGGAAAAAAATAATAAATTTAGAAACCGCGTATCCGCCAAGAAACTTAAATCGCACACAAGCTGTAAGTTATTTACAGTTGAAATATGTGGATGATAACAAGCTTAATAAAACCGGTGGAACTGTTACAGGTATTATTAACATGTCAAGTAAAAGAATTATTGGGATGCAAACCAGCAAATGTTGATAGTACACAAGCGGTGAGTTATACGCAACTAAAATCTGTTGACGATAATAAACATAACATTGCCAGCGATACCATTACAGGTAACCTTGTAATGAGCAATAACTCAAAAATAACTGGATTACCGACAACGTCACCACCAGCTAATGAGACTGATGCTATTAGTTTTGCTCAGTTAAGAGGAGCACTTGTTCCGTATTTAAGACATTCCGCTGGACCAATGTCAGGCAATATAAATATGAAAAACAGCAAAATAACTACGACATATGTTCCAGTTAACCCTAATGATCTAACGAATAAAGCGTACGTTGACAGATCATCATATTATCCTAAAAATTATCCTTATTATGCTTTTTCTAATAGACAAGAAGGGACTATTAACGGAGAAGTTGAAAATTTTTGGATTAAAATTAAATATCCCATTGCAGTTGCTATTTGGCAATTTCATTTGTGAGGTCTATTAAACTCTAGTGTTGGTCGAATTTATAATTGGCGATTGGAAGGATCAAACAATGATATCGACTGGGTAATATTATATAGTACAACAGATATTTATATTTCAACAACACAATATTTTACGATTCCAACCGCAAATACTGTCAACAAGTACTTGTATTTCCGAGTTTATGTTATCGCTGCTGAACATCTGTTTCCAAGACTGACAGCATTTCAAATACACACACTCGATGATCAAATTTAATATGACGCTTTAAAATAGATGATAACACAAATATTTACAATCATTGCGAGAGAATTTTATGATAATATTTTTAACCCCAAAATAAATGTTGGGGACAAATCACTATCAGCACGTGTGATAAATACTAGGAAAATTTTTTCAATTCCAATGATAAAATCTCCATTGTCAGAAGAAGATAAAAATTTTATTTTCGTTATGCATATGCGAGGACCACAACTACTGAAAACAATAAGAGACTTTGATATTATAAGCAGTTACTGTTATCCTGATGATTGTATAGAAGAACATAAACAAATTTAAATCCTGCTAGAAAAAATATTGCTCGAGCTTAATTTTGAAAATCTAGATTTGATTATAAAATCAATCTTAATAAAAGAACGAGCTTTTGGTGAAAGAGTAGATTTAAAAGAATGAGTGAACAATATCCATGATGACCTCGACAAACTAGCGGAATCTAAGGCAACAGGAATAAAAGGAACAAGAAGCTATACAATAGTTTTTCAAAACTAATTTTTTTTTTAAACATCTCGGTATGTACTACCACGACAAGGAAACCCTAGTTAAAGTTGTTAGAATGACGCCGGATACGGAGTTAATTATTAAAACGTACTCGAATGAACTTCTACCAATGATGCGTAAAAAAACCCCAGAATTTGATTCGGTTATTGTTAACAAATCTCTAGCGATAATCAAAGATTTTGACAATGAAATTAGTGATCTCAGTGATGATAAGTGAGAAAAGTTTTTTGAGGAAGTCAATCGAACAACATTTGGTGTAGGGATTGGTTCTTATTACGACATAGGTGAAGAACATGATGTTCCACTTCCAACACTCCAACGTTCTAGACAATTATCATTCCGAAATTATTACAATGAAGTCGAGAAAATGTTCACAAAACAATACGACAAATTATGGCTTAGAGTAAATACTTTTACTCAAATTACCTTTTTTGGTCGAAAATCACTCCAAAAATTAATGCTGATGAATTTCGTAGTCGCATATGCAATTATCAAAAAATATCTTGTCCTCAAAAATTTTACTTCGAATCAAAGAGGCTTGGTACTTGGGTTTATTGATGAAACAGAAAGAGAATACGGTAATTTAGTAAATGAAACAGATTTGTATGAACGTGAAGTAGAAAACACGTTTGATTCCTACAGTTGGTTAAAGAAAAATGAGGTATTGACAGATGAACGATATCAGGATACTTCGTCAGATGTTTTTGACAAGTATACAGATTTTATAGCTGATCCTAACAATAAGAAGTTTCGTGAATTTCTTGATTCAATTGATGGTGCTACAGTTTTTGATATTGTATAAAACTGTAAACAAATATTGTATAATGAAAAAAAACATATCATCGATTTCAATCATATTTCAGAAGAAATTACAAAATAAGATGTTGACGCTCTAATACAATATTACAGATATTATCATAAAAACCTTTGGTGTGTAAAACAATGTTATAAGTATTACATTAGAATACTTCGAGTAATATTATATTTACCACTGCTCATGACAAGCTCTGGTATAATTTCAAGTGGAGCATCATTAAATCCGTTTTTGTTAATAATATCAGGTGTTGGTGTTTCTCTTTCAGCGGCTTCTAAAAAAATTGAGCCTGGACTTGAGACTAAAAAAAAATGCTTGTAAAACAGCAAGTATCACTTACAAAAAATTACTTGATCAGATACGATCTTATTTGCGAGGCGTAAAATATGATATGGACGACTTTATACGAGAGTTTCGTATTATTGTCAGCATGTTAACAGGTATTCTGCCAATGAGAGTTAGCAAGTACTAAAAAGATTATCATAAAAAATATGATGATAAGTCATGAAATTTTGTCTAAACTTTAGAAATAAAATAATCGCAAACAAATGTTTCATTTACCTGCTTACGTACAGATCCACTTGCTGAATGAACACGGACAAAAATTTTGGCTGCCTTTTATAGCGTTATAACGCCTACGCGAAATTTCCATTACATAATCTTTGGAATTTCCGTTACGTAATCTTTGGAATTTCCATTATATAATCTTTGGAATTCCATTACGTAATCTTTGGAATTTCCATTACGTAATTTTCCAGAATGTTCTTTGGAATTTGCATTACGTAATCTTTGGAATTTCCATTACGTAATTTTCCAGAATGTCCTTTGAAATTTCCATTACGTAATTTTCCAGAATGTTCTTTGGAATTTCCATTACGTAATTTCTAGAATGTTATTTGGAATTTCCGCGTAGGTGTTATAATTTTATCTTTTACCTGACAGAGTTCCAGGTGTTATAGTAGTAATAGAAAACAAGTGTTTCTAGCTCAGAGACCCCCTTACCCCGACAAAACATTTTGTCAGAAAAAGTTTTATCATGTAAAAGTCATCATCAGAGCTGAAGAAAATGAAATGTCAACATAGATGTGTTTTGGAAGGGGAAGGGGGTCTCTGAGCTAGAAACCTGGTTTTTATTACTACTACAACGACTTTCATCGGCACATTATCAGCGACGCACGTGATACCGCCCGTGTTTGGAATCGGTGTCTATGTTATTGTCGGTGTTGCTGGTATACTCAATATTATCGCGAAAAAATATCTACATGTACCAGTAAAAATTACACAAGCACACAGAAATAACTTATACTGCCACATAAGCGTGTATAAATATATTATCGATACTATCAGCGGGGTTAAACGATGTTGCAATATCAGACATTGAATTTGCTGCAATTAGCAATATTTATTATCTGTATCACAAGAACTGCAACACACCGTTTCCGACGTTGCCAACGCCATATTTAGAATCCGCCATAAAGATAATAATGACCACAGAAATAACGACACGACTGGAACAAATCGTCGCTAACACAACGCCGCTGACGACCAGAATGGTATCAGTGACGTCAACACAGCCAGAATTCGATATTGGTTTTCCAAATCAGATGAAAGCGCCGAATGGTCGGTCACTTGAGATCGAACTGGCACAATTACGACTTTATTATAGTTGGCCAAATATCAGAGAAAAATCATTTGGGAGATTTGACGCGAATAATTCACTGGTATTTTAACATAAAACCGCCATTAATGCAACTGGCAAGCAAGCCCCAATCTGTTAGGTCGTCAGCGTACCAACAGGACCATATCAAATCGAACAAATCAATAACAGGAAAAGAATCACAGATCGCTATCAAGGTACACGAGCCAAATCTGAGCACCGCCATTGAAATATCGTGGCCAGATTACGCCGTTGACATATACAAATAGTCGATCAGAACTGTGCTGGGATTGCAGCTGGAAGCACCAGCTGTTGTTAAACCACAACATCCAAAACGAGATGATCTTTATCCAATGGAAGACCATCCTTATAGCTGGTTATTTACAGAGTATGAAGATCTACTCGAAAATTTCCAACATCTGGATAACAAATTTCTTCAAGGAGAAAAAAAAGCCAGTGCGATCACGAGGTGGTACGAAAGAGAACAGCGAGAATTAAGAGAGATGTTTGAGAAGTATATGCTTGAATATCCTAATGAATTCATAAGATCAAGTGGTAATATTATAATGGGACATCTAGAAGGTCTGAGTCGCGATGTTTCACGTTTAGCATCACATATTTATACGAGAGCCAGACATGAAAAGGATTCCGACCAATAAAAATTATTTTATGATCATTTTAAGATCACTGAAAAAGACCGATTGGAAACGTTTAAACTACCGGGGCTTGATTCTGATAAGATGAAGCAGATTATCAATGATATAGCTGACGAATATCTTCTGAAGATTGTTGCAGTATGGGAGAAAACCCTTCAGATATTCTCCGACATGACAACGATCCAACAGGTGGTGGTCGTCATGTCGCCGGGTATTGTCAATATTACATCGACGATTTCTGTAAGTCTAGTGTGTGACGCATATGGCTATACCTCGTCTGGGCAAGCATTAAAAGGGCAGGCCCAGCAGGGATATATTCTTTACAGCTTTTCTCCAGATGCCCCGCCGGGTAATTTAATTGTGTTGGTACCGACTAACCCTCTTTATTTACGATGTCATAATCCATCGCTGTCACAAATGCGTTTTCGTAGCTTCTCGTGGGTCGGTGATTCTTTCCGGGTATTTCCCGGTTTCTTCCTCCACCATTAATACTGGCCGCCATGTATAGCCTATCGTGTGCTGAAAAATGGCGTTAAGCCCCACAACAACAACAACAACAACAACAACAACAAATGCGTTTTCGTCTAACCGACCAAGACGTTAATTTATTGGAAACACGTGGTGAAGAATTGGCTGTCTGTATGTATGTGCGTGACAGACCATGGTGCAAAAAAAATAAAACAAAAATAAAAAAATAAAGCATATTTTTTTCTCAGAAACCTTTTTTGTCGGTAATTTTTGTTGTTGTTTGGGCTATTCCTCTTTGGGGAATACTGCGCATTTTGCGCGAATCTTAAAAGATTCCAATACAAGTATTTTTTTTTTTTTTAGCTCCCATGTGCGCTTACAGAAGCTCGAGTTTTATATGGTCGAGACTAATCTGATGGTATTTTCTCATGGCACTTGCCAATGAAACAAATTTAGCTATGCAATGTTGTTCGTGTAAATCCGCCAATGACAATACAATTTCGTGTTGGAGTAATTTGATAAATTTGTACTCAACCGCTAGTGTATATCTGCCCTCATCGTGTCGCTGTTGTATCATCTCAAAATCATCGTTGATTTTTTTCAACATCGAGTTGAACCGGGAGACCATCTTACTGAAATTGTTCGACCTTAGAGATATTCTAGTTAATGTTTTCCTGGTTCATTATACAACCAATATATTTCTTTAATAAAATATTTCATCTAGACCAATTCGATAGCGTATTGCTGGATTGTGTAAACTTATCTTGATGAATCCATGTGGGTTTTCCTGAGCATGTGCGAAGAAATTTGTAAACTTACCTATATCCATGTCGCCGGGACAACATGTCTGCTGAATATTTCGAAGCGTATGTGTATTAACCTCGTTAAAAATAACCAAAAATGTACAGTTATCTCTGATCACTTTGGAAATCTGCGTATACCGCTGAGTGACGTAAATGACATCTGTGTTTTTATGTCTGCCTCGTGAAAATATTCTGGCTGGATGTTTGCTTGCTTGTCAAGCATGACATCGTCGTAAACCACTAGACTGTTGCTATGCCCATTAAGATCCTCGACGGACTGCGCTTCATCGATGTCTCTGATAAATTCAATAACATCGTCTTCAGCCGCTGTAGATTCATTAAATTCCTTAAGAACATTATAGCATTGTTGGTCATCCACGGATGGTGCTACTAATTAAAGTGTTTCCCATTTGAGCCACCTCATTATCAGGTTTACAACAACTAGTTTTACCTGACCCAGATGGACCAATTATAATATCTTGATTGGAATTTGGTAACAATGGATGATGCTTGACCGGTGCTTGCTCACGTGTTGCTGAAAAGTCAATCACATTCATATTGTACAAATATAATATCATTTATAATCATGAGTTTATATTGTGTTCAAAAAGACAGTCACTGGTACAAAATTTCTGAGAGCATCCACGTTGAAAAATAACATGCCGGCACTCACAGGTAAATATGTAAAATGCGGCACACAAAAATACACGTTTGTCAGTATTCCTGTTGCAACAGCGGGCGGCGGCGATATTGCTAAGGCTCTCGGAAAAATACCTGGAACGCCATGGGCTAAGTATCCTGGGGAAAAACTTCTTTCAGGATATAATTATTGTTGTCCTGGAACTCGCTTTGATATTAGACTTGACGAAAAAGAAATCAACCAAAACCAGACGAATTTCCGGTAAATGCGATTGATCAGGCGTGTTATGTTCATGATGTCGCGTATAAAAATACAAATCCACAACAAAGACATATCGTGGATGTCAAGATGATTCACACGCTGAATTCGATAAAGAATAAAAACATACGAGAATCACTCGCTTATTGGTTCATAGGATCGGCGATGAAAGGAAAAATAGTGTTTGGATCGTAGCTCCCTGAGCTGGCAATTAAACGCCAACAATTACATAATGGATTCAATTCATTGTAGTCCAAGAGGATATTGGAGAGGTACAGCAGCAATTAAAATTCTCGCCGATGCAGCAGGCGTCACAAGAGCTGTAGCCGCAGACTGACTGTATGGAAAAATTTATCTTCCATGTCCCAAAACGATTCAACGTGGACGGTTTGATGTTAGCACACCCAATGAAGTTCATCAGGAGAACATCTTCTTTTTACCACATAACGTACGTAAACGGCGCACATACAAATATCCGTTAACTGTCTAAAACAGCAACTGAAGTCTCAGCAGCGTTTGAACGAATATTCGCGAGGACCCGAGCTACATGGTGGCCTGCGATGGCCACATTTGCTACAGGTTGATTCTGGCAAAGAAGTTCTCGGTGTAGTAACGACGCTGATGCAACAACATAATGTTGAAATCAGACGTGGACACACCGCGATACATCGCGATCAGGCAATCGTTGGACTATTTAATCAAACACTTGCACAGCGACTCTTTGGACATCAATACGACCAAGAATCAGGCCTTATCTCGTGAATTGGTTGCGAGACTACCTCATGTGGTGGCTGCATTAAACAACGAGGTCACGAGCGGAATTAACATGAAACTTGTCGATGCAGTTACGAAAAGATATATACCACCTCGAAGATCACCGGTGGATCAACCACAATCAGTGTTGGGTAGTAAAGTTACAGTGAGGTATTTATGAAACTTGAGGGTGGTTCAATAAGATCAACTGATCCCGTGTGGAGTGTAACAACACTTAAAATTTCCAGCGTGGTAAGATCTACTGCGCAGCCACCAATCTACGGACTAGATTCATTATCTCCTCAACGTGGATTTGTCCGTGAATAATTACAGTTAATTCCTAAAAACACCCAGTTACCACCAGACTGGAATATGCTCTAACAAAAAATGCTAACAAGTGTCACATGCTCTGAGGAACGAAGCTCATCTATGTCTGTTACATTCAAAACATGTCAGAGAGGTAATTTCGCGTGCGTGGTCGAGACTACTATCGATTCTGTACTCGGTAAATTGTTGTATATCATTAGGAAAATATTGTCACAACATTATTGTGTTACAGCAGGGGCAGTGATTATTTTGTCGTTGTTTCAGCGTCATGACAAACTCCATATCCAGAACAAACTAGCGCTGGTTTTTTTTGTCATCTCGCGCATAACCAGCTAATTTTTTTTTATCCAGATACTGGTATCTGATATTGTTAATCCTTGAGACGAATGAATTGTTATTGCATATCCCAGGGTCCAGCACGATGAGTTTAACGAAAACGCATGTTTTACAGCCTCTACTGGAACCTCGACGATATCATTAAGAACGAGTTTTTGTTTAATGCGGACACCATTGGTGTCACCAGGAATGTCAACGATTATATTTTGCCGGCGTGTATCTGCAGGGCGGTAACATAATGGAACTTGCTTAGTTGGAAATTTTGGTTTGTGAAGATCAAATAATTTACACTGCACGTGATCTCGTACAAATTTCCTGGATACAACTATTAGATTATTAGGGCTCCATAAGTTCGAGAAATCAGACATCGGTGTCTCTGGAGTTACTACACGCATGATTTCACATTGAATTTTATCTGCTTGTAGTCTGATTAGCAATTTTAACTGTCGTAATGTTTCATCATCTAATTGGTGGTCGCACAACATTTCTTCGTAGTAGCCAACGTAATTGCCCAACAAGTCATGTGGGGATTCTCCAATAAATGGCGGAGTTTGCCCTGTATCTCCACACATAATAATTGCCGTAGATTTTGTTGATAACCAATCAAGAAATGTCTGTAATGTTTCTTTGGACACCATGAATATTTGATCCCAATAATTATTCTCTGGATATATTTCTAACCCATTCGTTCTGGTGTCCATGCAACACCACGCCATCTAAAGAAACTATGATACGTGCATGCGCTGACACCGCTATGTTGCATATCTCTGGCAAGCCGATGAGTTGGCGTTAGCACAGTCATATCTGAATTTCTGAATAATTCTATCGCATGCAATGTTTGACCACAACCACCTGGACCGTTAAGATAGACGGTGCTATGTCTCGTGACTGGATCATTACGGTGATGATAAAATCTGTAATAAATTATCATTGCGATAATAAACATCAGCTGCTTTAAAGTCGGCTGTTTCAGAATATTTACGTATTTGTTCGTGTTTTATTCGCCAAGAACCCCAATGTGACCTGGCAGTGTCCTTATAAATAAACGGCTCAACGAGATTCATTTTACAACGATTAATATAAAAAGAATTCGTGGCGACTCTAACAACGTCATTAGGAAATCTGTTGATCATCGATAATATATTTATTGAAGACTATGCCAGCAAAGATCATATCAGATGAGTAAACTGTGGAGAATTGCCGTCGCAGTAGCTAATGATCGTGCCAATAATTGTTCCATCTCGTGTTGTTGCATTTCTCCGTGACACTAATTCACCTTTTGCCGCTGTGTCCTTGATAACAAAATCTAATTCTACTGGATCCATGATTAATCTTGTAGAACGACGTGATGAACACTGAGTAAATTTACCAATACTTTTTCTGCAAATATCCTTTTTTGTCTTGTGGTAACCAAACTTGTTTTTGTTTGTATGAAATTATCGCAGAGGTTACCGTTAACGACGTTAAAATCTTAGTGTCTAAGATATATCATAATAATTAATAATACTATCAGAGCCCAACCACACTGATTTTCTGAGCAGCAGTCGTTGAGATTGACATTGGTATCTGGTTTATTAATATGACGGCCTAACCAAATTGGTATAACCGGATGAATACTCGCCGAAAACTCGAATGATTCAGTCTCCGCAAATCTAGTAAGATCGATATTTGGTAGCGGCCCGTTTATTGCAACTCTAGTAATTTCGTGTGTTGGATGATTGAATCGTTCAAAATAACGATGACACTCGCCAAGTCCAAGAAAAGCAGCAGGATAAGCAGGGACATTGTCGACAGAAATCACATCCGAGGAATTATATTTTGTGTTCCAAAGACCTCCATGACCAATTTCGACACAAGATTGTGAAACATCATCGAAAAATTCTTTTAGATTTGGTCGTCATGAATTTTTTTGTCGGGTTATATGCACAACAGCAGACGACGCCGTGAAACAGCTTTTGAGTAATTCATCGTTGTCCATGACATATTTTACCAAAACATGTTTCAGGTTTTGTTGGCGTGATTCATTCCGATAAATAACTCCAGATGGTAAAATAAACTGATCAAATGTTGATTCGTCCGACTCAGAGTCATCTCCGTAAAATAACCAGACTGATACAGGGTCTTGCTTGTTTATGTTGTAGACTTCATCGAAGATGTCATCGTGGTAAAATTGTATTATTCTCTCTCCTGGAAATTTTGTCACGGAGTTGGTCCACGCATGTGAATTATGATCATATAAAATTATTGGAACACCCTTACTATAGTGTTTACCAGAATTGTACAAAATTTCGTTTGTGATTG
The DNA here is from genome assembly GCA_016617855.1 of Megalonaias nervosa. Taxonomy (NCBI): domain Eukaryota; kingdom Metazoa; phylum Mollusca; class Bivalvia; order Unionida; family Unionidae; genus Megalonaias; species Megalonaias nervosa. The sequence goes on from JAECUM010029929.1 coordinate 33,330, forward strand.
TTTTTATAATTATCGGAAACTTTAATGTTTCTTTCTCAAATAACCACGTCAACTATCTCAGCTCCGTTGATAAGAGAGTTTTCCCACTGTGTTATTTTTTTATTTTTGAATGTGTAAGTCCATTTCCACGTTTGGAGTTTACAAAATGCTCCATTATACGTTGAGCAACACAGTTTAGCGAGCCCGTTTTCATCGAAGCAAGAGCAGATTTAGAATTTTTATCTATTGTGACTACATTGCTATGTTGACGTGATTGTTTAACAGGGTTGAGTTTATCACGAATAATCCACTGTGAACCATCTTGTGTGATATGTTCTACAATAATTTTATTCTGAATATGTACTTGCTGTCATCACAAGATTATTAATAATAGTAACCGCTCGTTTGTCATCCATTGTGGAATCAGAGGAAATACCATCGCCGTCTATCCTAAATGTTGACCAAACATGAGCAGCACCATCGTTGATAAATTCGTTCTCTGCTTGTTTGATAAAATCATGCAACAGTAGTTCGAATGGTCTCTGTTTCTTATCTTTGGCTAATCTGTCCAAGTCGAACTTGGTGATGTACTCTGGTTCTATCGCCGATAATCTTTTTCATTTTCGTTCAAAAACTTGTCTCTGCTCTTCTTTGGTTCTATTTTTGTTAATCTCTCAATTTCACTCGCGGTTAATAACGATTTTATCTTATTTCGTAATTTTTCTTGTGCAATTTTCGACCTTGGGAAAGCTGGTTTTATCCTGTTAGACTAAAATACTGTTCTTGCAGTTGTTTTGCACAGTAGAATTAGTCATTGATAGTAACTGATATACTTTCCCTACTATAAAATAACTTTCTTCTAATTAGAAAAAATAATATACTATAATTATTCCGACTGCAAAAAATACCGGATGACTTATTCCTTGTGGAAAAACATGTTGCGGAGATTATTGTAGTGTTCTCATGATAAATATCAGACTTGGCAGTACCGGCCCGAAACCGTGTCTGATATATGGTGTGGGGGTAAAAGGAAAAACACAGTTGTGTGTCGCTTGTGGGGGACTAAAATATATCGCGCTGAAAACATATTTTGAGATAATGAACGCTGATGATACCATAAAAATAAAGGACATACGAGACTACATAGAGAGATACATCAAAAATAAATATCGTATTAGAGAAAGTAGAATAATATAATGGAGAAAGCTAAAAAAATATTGATCTCGGTGAATTTAGATGTCATCCAATATTCGATAATTATGATGCGAGCAGAGCCGATGTTATTCCACACTGCAAGACCAAGAAAACCTATCGGCGTTGTCGAAAACACGGGCTACATGCGATTCACCATCGGGAAAAAAGATATCTTTCTCACAGATTTGTTTATAAGTGTTTTAACGGCGTTATCAATGATCTGTGAGTGATTGATCACTGAACTCAAATAGAACAGATAACCATTTGGAAAAATTAACATGCCATCACACAAATCGAAATTACAATGCATGAAAAGACAGGCAAACAGAAAAATACCGAGGCCAGTTAGTTCAAGAAATTTAGAAACTGGAGGAAAAAAATTTTTTTCATCAATATATGCCGCTGAAAAATATTTCAATATCAATCCATACTCAATATTGAGTGTAGCAGATGGTATTACTAATTCAGACATGTCAAAAAAGTTCATTCAGAATATACAATTTGTCTGCATGGTTCAGTAACATCCCTTGATACCAAGCCCCACCCCCAACCCAAATAAGGGTGTTAATTCTAAAGCACTCAGGGTTCACTTAGGGTGTGTGTGTGGTTGATTACAAATTACACCAAAAACCCTTTGAATCTCTAAAACTTCGCATTTAGCGATACAGCAATTGCAATGGAAAAAGAAAAAGATAAGAATTACCCAAGATTTAACGGATATCCAACGTCATTCAACCTGGTCGCTGGCACTTCCTTTTGCTATTTTAAGTCAGATAAATTTGGCGGCCCATTTTCTTTTTGGGTCTCCATCCTCCCTCTCCCACCAAAAATCGGTAGCGTACTCTCATACAAGCCTCGGATTGGCCTTTGGATATTTTAATGAGTCAAATCTACTTGGCTAAAACAACACTTTTTTGCCCCCATTTTGCAAAACGGGGCCTTGATGAGGGGCTTCCCTCAAAAATCGGTCACCACTTTTTTTCCGTCTCCCGTCTCCCCCCCCCTTCTTGATGCTAATGTTTTAAGCGACAACCCAGGTTCACGGGTTGTAGTTGTTATCTGTTCCGTTGGCGAGTGTAACGAGCCAAGGAACATAACACGTCGGTCTATAATGTATGGCGCCCACATGCATCCGAGGCCTATTTTCTCTCGCAGAAACAGCCGAGGTTGTTCCGAATTTTTGTTGCCGGTTAATATACAGTGACGCCTGTCTAATAAGGACACTAAAAAACTTCAGAGTTTTGTCCCTCATTAACAGGTGTCCTGTGTATAGGATTAGTTATGACACGAAAATACAAGTCGTTCCGATTCGTGTCCTTAATTAGCATATGTTCTATATATGGGATCAATGACACCACGAAAATGAAGACACTTGGCTCCTTAATAAGTTCGAATGAACAGGTATCCCATATACAGAAATAACTATGTTTTGAAAATGAAGATAAAGGTTTCCTCACTGTGCCCTTATGCATTGGTGTCCTGTACATATGATTAATTATGACAAAAATTGAAAATACGAAGTTTCTCATTGTATCCTAATGAACAGGTGTTCCATATATTGGATTAATCATAAATTGAAAATGAAGACAATGGGTTCCTCAATGTGTCCTTGTAACGAGTGTCCTGCACATAAAATTTTAGTTATGACAAGAAGAAGACATAGTAATCTTACTTTATCTTTTGTTACGTATATGTAATTAAATTGCTTGTGTGTTAGTTTTAAAATTCTTTTTTTATTTTATTTTTGTTTCATTACATTTTATTCTAATGATTATTGCAGGGATTCGAAATTCGTTTTCAGTAATTCTGTTTATCTAAGACGTAAAACGTATTACATTAGTAATATTTTTAGTTTACCTTGGTCCGCGGTAGTGTAATCGCTACGCCAATACGATTGGCTGTTTTCAAGGTCCTTTTCGGCCTACGTGTTA